>OW799215.2:21348751-21357226 GCA_941918905.2 Xestia sexstrigata | reverse complement strand
ACCTAACCTAACCTAACCTAACCTAACCTAACCTAACCTAACCTAACCTAACCTAACCTAACCTAACCTAACCTAACCTAACCTAACCTAACCCAGTACACTGCCATACGCGGTCGCAACAACATCAGCTCCACGTGAAAAATTCGTGAAAATCGCAATTTTTGAGCTGCGCGTTTTTAATAGTTACAGTGCAGTTAGTTAGTGTCTGATTCACCAGGATTCATGTGGGCAACGTCATAAGTCACCAGGATCGGCTGCAGCAGGTCATCAACTTTGAGGATCTATCTACACCCAGAGGTCAGTGTTTCCTAAAAACCGTGTAAATTGTTGGCGAGGCGCCGTAATTCCCCGTTTAACGACACCAAGATCGCTAAAATCTGATCACCGGCAGCGAAGTTATTAGGCATCCAAATCTGCCAAAATAACCTTAAAAACACGTGTTTCTAACCTCAAACCTCCACAATATCGCAAAATACACACGTGGGAATTCGTCACAGCAGACAGATCGGACCTACCTGAAGCCTTCGAAGCCGACCCAAGGACTTTGCCTTGCAGTGCTGAGAACCACATCTCAAGTCGTCTGGTAACCTCTAGGGAACTCTTCATCCCGCAGTCCTAGAACACCCGTGTTTGGGTTCGCCTTAACCGGGTAACAAGGGCCTTCCTCCAACCCCTCCATATCAACCCTTTCCGTAAACTCCCCCTCCCCACCCCACCCTCAACGACAACCCCCCCAACCCTCCGTGGAATCCAGGGATCTCCGTTACCCTTTGACGTAGAGTACTCGTGTTTAGGCTCTTCCGAATCGGGAAATCCAGTCCTCCTCCCTCCCCTTCTTAAAACAACCCACCCGTTAACCCCTTTACCCTCTCACCCTTACAAACCCCTCCCCCCTCCACGTATCCTGTTTCCATAAATAAGCACCACACGAAACCAACCCCCCCCCCCTCCCCCCTCTTGGTTACCTCACCCCCCCGAAGCCTATCTCTGCAACCGTTAGAGATAACCATATCGAGATTAGGCTCTTTCGATTCGGGAGAAAAAATTAAACCATCTGGCCCTGGCAGAATTGCGAGGCGAAGCATAGTGAAGGAGATTTCAGCCCCAGAATCTATCAGAATTGACCTGAGTCGCTGCACTGCAGCTTAACAGAAGCAAAAGGCACATCCGTGTCTGTTGCGCAGCGGCGTGTACTCCGGACTACAACATAGACGCAGTCCATCAAGCGTCAGAACGCCACACCATCGCGTCCAGAACTTCGAGAAGACAGCATCATCGTCAGCTGTCGGAACTTATTTAGGGTGAGTCTATCACACACAAACAAAAAAAAAAAAAAAAAAAAAGTGATTGTACCTAAATACAAATTAATACATAGTGTTACTTTTTAATTCTTAAATCCAAAGATGTCTTCCGTTCCTTCAATCCGTAAGTCAGCTGCGGAGGTCGCACCGAAGGCACGAACGTTGCGGACGAAAGTTCTTAAGAACGTAGCAAAATCCACTACGTCGGAGAGGCTTACCCAACAGTCCTCTCCACGGGATCTGCCTGAAGTGTCGAAGGCAGCGTCGGAACCAGCTGCCGTAGAGGGTAGCCTAGCGTCGTCAGTCGACAACCTGTCCCTGCCTGAGAAATGTGACGCAGCAGAGATTGCGGTGTCAAAAGTTATCAACTGGGAGCAACTGGGCATATCTCCACCACACCGCATCCTGTCAGACGAGGAAAGCTCGGTCGCATCGTCCATCACCGATCATCAGGCACGAAAAAGGGCCAGCCTTCTCTACAGCACACCAAGAAGAGGGACTGGCGTAGAAAT
The DNA here is from genome assembly GCA_941918905.2 of Xestia sexstrigata. Classification (NCBI taxonomy): domain Eukaryota; kingdom Metazoa; phylum Arthropoda; class Insecta; order Lepidoptera; family Noctuidae; genus Xestia; species Xestia sexstrigata. The sequence continues at coordinate 21,355,413 of OW799215.2, read as the reverse complement.
GGACATGGCGACGAGAGAGGCCAACACTCTACTACAAAACGGAAAGAGTGCGTTGGAGGCATCGGGAAATATGAAGAAGGAGTACAGGACGACTTGTCATGACAGCTTACAAGGGCTGTACGAGATCGTCCTGTCCCTGTCCGACTCTCGAGCAAGGCACAAGTACAACCTAGAGAAGGAGCGCTCTCGACACGCCCGAGAGCTTGTAAAAGTGGAGCGTTCCCACAGAGAAGAGGTGTTGAGTTACCACCAAAAACTCATCACCGAACTGTGCCTCGCTCGAAATGACATTTCCGGAACCCTGAAGGAGGCTAAAGATATCCGAAACTGGCTTGGGTATGAGACTGAACAGCCCTTCAGGGAAATAAGGGAAGCCAGGAAGTCTATCGAGTCGTTGACATTGCTCGTTAAGACTGGGTACGAAAAAGGCAAGGACCTAGACGCGCCCGCAAACGGGGACCCAAAATGGGATACCGTAGTGGCGGGCCTAACAAAGCTTGGAAACCATGTAGCGAACGTATCAAACCAGCTGGATACGCTCCGCCAAGCAGTGGAAAAGATCCGGCAGGAGCTTCAAGCACCCGCGGAGCCCTTCGTTGCCCCTCTTCTACCTCCCGAGGCCTCATTGGAGCCAAAACTAGACAAACTGGCCGAAGACATAAAAAACACGATGAAAATGACGAGAGCCATACTAGAGAAGCCCGACATTCCTCCCCCCCAACAACTGCCACCGCTGGATTTAAAAAAACACCTCCAGCCTTTGTCAGAGAGACTGGACATTGTGTCTTCTGAATTAAGAGTACTGAGGGATAAGGAACCCCAGTTCCCGGCCCAAGCAGTACCGAGCCTAGACACGGAGTTCGCGGTGGAGGAAGTAAAGAGGACACTTGCTTCCATTGAAAAGGGAGTATCGGAGCTGAAGCAGCCTGAAATTATACAACAGGGCCCCAAAACCTTCGCCCAAGTTGCCAAAGCGCCAAAACGACCAAACCATACTCTCATAATCTCCTCAACAGATCCACAACACACGGGGGAAACTGTCATCGAAAGAATGAGGACAGCTCTTGACCTCAAAACCACCGGCGCAAGAGTCGACAAGGTGAGGAAAGCGCGCAACCAGAAGATCGTAGTGAGCTGCGCGAGCAAAGAAGACCTCAGCCTTGTAAAAAGTCGTGTCCAGACCACCAGTGGGCTACAAGTCCAGGAGCCCATGCCAAGCAACCCACTGATCGTCGTCAAAGGGGTTCTCTCTTCTTACACAAACGAAGAGATGGTGGATCTCCTCCAGGCCCAAAACAAACACCTTTGGAAAGATCTGGACCCGGCTGGCCTTGTTGTTAAATTGAGATTCCGAAGACGCGCGAGGAATCCCCATGAATGCCACCCGGTCTTCGAACTTTCCCCAGAGCTTTGGAAGCGGTTCACTCAGGCGGAAAAGGTACATCTGGGAATCCAGAGGTGTCCAGTAGAAGACCAGTCTCCTCTAGTGCAGTGCACCAAGTGCCTAGGCTACGGACACGGCAGAAATCTCTGCAAAGCAGAAAAAGAGAACTGTGGCTATTGTGGCGGTGCGCACACTGGGAGAGACTGTTCAGTCAGGGCAAACGGCGGCCCCCCTGCCTGTGTGAACTGCACCAAAGTAGGGAGAGAGGGAAAAGACACGGTTCATCCAGCGTTCAGCTCTGAATGTCAAGAAAGACAGAAATGGGACAACATAGCGAGGTCGCGTGTTTCCTATTGCTAAGGACAACGACAAGAACAATGTGTCAACCACCCAGCAAAGCACAAGACGACCGGCAGGTAGGCTAAAGTTTATCCAGGCCAATCTACAACGCTCCAAGCTTGCAACAGCAGAACTCCACCATGCGGCCGAAGAGATGGGAATCTCAATCGCACTTGTCCAAGAACCCTATGTTGGGAGAACAGGTGTGATGAAACAAAACCCCGGCACACAAGTCATCCAGTGCACTCTCAATCGGCAAAAACCAGTAAAGGCGGCAATCGTCGTGTTCGGAAACAACCTGGAGGTCATTCACGACCCCCAGATTGTAACCGAAAACGTTGCAGCCGTCCTACTGAAGGCGGGTCAGCTTAAGCTTGGAGTGATATCAGTCTACTTTGAGGGTGACCAAGATATAGACCCATACCTCGTCATAACCAAGCAGGCAACGACAAAGTTACGCACATCAAACATACTGGTGGGGGGAGACGTTAACGCATGGAGCCAGTGGTGGGGAAGCAACAGCGAAGACCACCGAGGGGCGGCGTACAATGCCTTCCTATCTGAACAAGACCTTCAGATACTGAACACGGGCCAGACTCCAACTTTCGAATGCTACAGGGGAGGCAGGCTGTACCAGAGCATAGTCGACGTTACCACATGCAGTGTGTCACTGTTAGGCAGAGTTGAGGATTGGCGTGTAGACAGGAATGTAACGACATCCGACCACAACGCGATAACATTCTCATTATGCCTAGAAAAAGCGTTAGAGCCTCTTAAACCAGTCTCTACACGCATATATAACACCAAAAAGGCAAAGTGGTCGGACTTTAACACGCGCCTCAAGGCATACCTGTTAGAATACAACATCACACCCACCACAGTATCTGAAGTCTCGGACCCTGAAAAACTGGATGCTTTGGTCTCAAAATACGTCGACCTAATACACCGCTCGGCCAAAAAATCGATACCGAAACTGGGAAATAAGAAAACTGTCTCGAGACCGCCATGGTGGACCGATTCTCTTGAACAGTTAAAACAAGCAACACTGACCAAGAAAAGGAGAATCAGGAATGCGGCCCCTAGTCGAAGGAACCTGGTCATTGACGAGTACGCAAAGGCCAAACTAGAGTACCAAACTAGAGCAGTGGAAGCAGCAACTGAAAATTGGAAGGAGTTCTGTTCCACACAGGACCGGGAAAGTATGTGGGATGGCATTTATAGGGTCTTAAGAAAGACGGCCAGAAGACAGGAAGATACGCTCCTGAGAAACACCGCAGGCGAAACATTAAGCCCAGAGCAATCAGCGAATCTTCTGGCAAAAACTTTCTACCCGGACGACTCTGTGGACGCCGAACAACAACACCACGCGTCGGTCCGGAGACTTACGGAGAAATGTACCCCTAATGAAACCCAGAGCCTGTCGGCCGACGATCCACCATTTACGCCCGCGGAGTTGGAAATGGTCCTTCAGCGACAAAACCCAAAGAAAGCTCCAGGACCCGATGGTTTGACGGCTGATATTTGCACAGCTGCTATAAATTGCAACAGGGAGGTGTTTCTGGCGCTAGCCAACAAGTGCCTGTCGTTACAGCACTTCCCAAGGCAATGGAAAATAGCTCACGTGTGCATACTCCGTAAGCCGGGCAAGGACGACTACACCCACCCAAAGTCATACAGACCAATTGGACTACTCTCGGTCTTGGGCAAAATCGTCGAGAAGCTCTTCGTGGGCAGACTGCAGCATCACTTCCTCCCGACACTAAACACACACCAATACGGGTTCATGCCGCAGCGAGGAACCGAGGACGCCCTCTATGTCCTAATGGAGCACATACGAGCAGAAGTAAAAGCCAAAAAGGTAGTGCTTTTAGTATCACTGGACATAGAGGGGGCCTTCGACAACGCGTGGTGGCCTGCTCTCAAAATGCAAATGCTACACAAAAAATGCCCCAAGAACCTCTTCGCTCTCGTATCTTCATACCTGGAGGACCGGTACATCAGGGTCAACTACGCCAGAGCGACTAGCGAGAAGGGTACCACAAAAGGATGCGTCCAGGGCTCAATAGCCGGTCCGACGTTTTGGAACCTTATCTTAGACTCGCTCTTGGAAGAATTGACGACGATGGGAGTATATTGTCAAGCGTTCGCGGATGATGTAGTCCTCATTTTCTCGTCTCACGAGGTCAGCTCCCTGCAGCAGTCAGCTCAAAGAACGCTGCAGACAGTTTCAGACTGGGGTGAACGAAACAAGCTTCGCTTCGCCGCTCATAAGACCAACGCAATGGTGATTACGAAGAAGCTCAAGTACGACACCCCCGTAATTCACATGTCTGGCATTCGGCTGAATCTTGTCGAGGAGATCAAGCTGTTGGGTCTCATCATAGACCATAAACTCACCTTTAATGCGCACGTGACTGCAACATGCAAAAAAGCCGCAGACATCTACAAACAACTAGCGTGCGCGGCAAGGGTGACATGGGGCCTGAACAGCGAGATAATCAGGACTATATATGTGTCGGTGATAGAGCCAATCGTGCTGTATGCAGCGAGTGCGTGGGCCCCGGCAGCAGAGAAACTGATGACGAGAAATCAGTTAGACTCGCTGCAAAGAGGCTTTACGCAGAAGATCTGCAAAGCGTACCGCACGGTGTCTCTGACATCGGCTCTCATCCTGTCGGGCCAACTGCCCCTAGACCTCCGGGTCACTGAAGCATCTACCCTATTCAAGGTCAAAAAGGGTCATTCCCAAGAGTACCTACCACCGGGAAGAGAGGTCGAGCGCAAGGCCGGGCCCCTACAGATCCCCCATCCATCGCGGCTCATAATAACTGAGTATGAGTGCCTCGAGAATATGGATCCTGAAACCCTGAATGACCGCCGAGTAACCGGACCCCATATTTACACCGACGGCAGCAAAATAGAGGGCAAAGTCGGTGCGGCCTTTACTTGGTGGAACGAAGGCAGGGAATCCAAGTACTCAACCTTCCGCCTTGAGCCGCACAACACTGTCTTTCAGTCGGAAATGTACGCATTATATAGAGCAGTCAAAACGGTGAGAACGTCTAGGATGGCCTCCGCTAACATACTAAGCGACTCAAGATCTTCGCTTGATTTGTTGAGAAGCCCGTCTGTCACTCACCCGTTGGCCCTTGGTATAAAAAGGCTAGTACGTGAAATCCGAGAGGAGGGCAGAGATGTGAGGCTGTTTTGGTTGAGAGCACACGTGGGTACTCCTGGGAACGAGAGAGCGGACGAGTTAGCAAAGAAAGCGGCTCTTACAAAGAAAACAGCCCCCGACTACGACAAGGTACCAATTTCCTTCATCAAGAGACAGATTCGCGAGGAAACTGTAAAGAAATGGCAGCAGCGGTACGAATCTTCCAGCACAGGCTCGGTCACTAAAGTGTTTTTCCCCACCGTTATGGCGGCAAGGAAGATCCTTAAAGGTATGGCACTGTCACCTACCCATGTCCAAATTTTGACCGGTCACGGAGGATTCGGGGCCTATCTCCATCGCTTCCACCTTAAAGACAGTCCCTCATGCGTCTGCGATCCCAATTGTGAAGAGACAGTATGGCACGTGCTTACTGAGTGCCCAAGATTTGGTCGTGAGCGAATGGACCTAGAAACTGAAATCCAGATTTCAGTTATTCAGTCCACACTCCATTCCATCATGGATAACAAGGCCACCAGAACACCATTCTTGGAATTCGCGAGCAGGATCGTGCAAGTCGTAGCAAAGGCCAATGGATCAACACAGTTCACCCCACACACACACAATCCTACACCCACACCCACACACAACCCTACACACACACCCGCACATAACCCTACACCCCCACCCTCACCCACTCCCATACGAACACATCACACCGTGAGCCCAGCCGCAACCACGGGCACGCCCAGCCTCAGCATTTCCCAGCCGAGCCCTCGCACCTTGGCTTTACGCCAGTTACTTACATGCGGGGAGAGTGGGCAACCTGGCGTCAGAATCCGTGGTGTGGCTCTCTTTATGAACAAGAACGCCGAGAGACTCGGAATAAGCTTCTGCCGCGTGGAAAGGGGAAACAGCGTCGCCATTTCGCCGGGCCTAGCAGCGCTGATCAACGGAAGCACCTCAAAAGCGAGCATGAAACGCACGAAGTTCAACGCGTTGCCCAAAGCGGAAGTTGCCGAACACCGATACCGTGTAGTGCGATCACAAAACAAGACGATCGTACTATTCGAGTGGCGTGAGGAAACTCCGTTTGCACAAGCATGCTCCCTGCTCACCGAAATCGGAGAGGCCGGCCGGTACGCGAGCGGATGCCCTCGAATAATCAGCGTGGACGCAATGGCTATTGGCTACGATAGGGGGAGAGTGGCCGATCGGTACGGATGCATCAAAGCCTCACAAGACCATGAGGTGGTAGTGTACGAGGACAGAGGGGAAGACTTAAGCTTCCTAAAAGCACCTCGTAACGATGCCGATAAGACCGCGACCGACCACCAGGAGTCTTCCAAGTCGGCCCCAACAACGCCTTGCGGCTCAGAGCGACTACAGCAGAAGCTTGCTGCGGAAAAAGCCGCTTCAGACAAGAAAAGTGACAGTTCAAGAGAAAAGGCCAAGTCCGTGAGTCAAATAAAAAACATCTCCAACCTCCTCAGTAGGCTACTAGGTGTCAACAGCGCGAAGCCAGGAAACCCCCATCAAAACAGCCAGGCGGCCGCATTACGGGAGTTCACAAGGGTTACCCCGAAACCTCCTAAAGAGCAGCGACTAGCTCCAACTAGGGCCGACAAAGGAGAAGTCAGCCCGCCGAAACTCAAGACGGCAACGGAGCCTGCAGACCACATAGCGAACGCCTTTCTCGAGTTTCAAGCCATTACTAAAGCAACAAAAGCAGTCAGTCTCATGACTTGCCAGAAAATAATGCAGTCATACCAGCTGGAGATTGAA
>OW799215.2:21296251-21343751 GCA_941918905.2 Xestia sexstrigata | reverse complement strand
ACACTCAGGAATTTCCGAATTTTTCATAGTAAATTCTCAAAATTAATTGTTTTTCTAAATTCTTTTGCAAAAATAACGTTAGTTTATAGTTGAAATAGTCCTCACCCTTCATCCCTGAATTCTGGTCCGCGATCCGTGTCCCGGTCTCCAGGTTGTGGGGTGAAATTCAAAATTTTTTGGTTCAAAAACTGGTTTTTTGACCGAAACTCAAAATTTTTGGTCGGCACCTAATAAGTTTTATTCCGAATATCGCTAGCCCGCGCGGAGACGCGTCTCTGGACACCTCGCCCGCGCCCCTAGCCCGAATAAAACATAACTTTTTCAAAAAAAAATAGTTTTTTCATACATTCCTGTTAGTACCCAAAATCCACCTAAGGGATTGAATTAAAAACACAAACGTTGATATCTTCGCTTCCAGACGTGCGATTTTGAAGCTGTTTTCAGCATTTTTAGACCAAACTAGGCCTCCGCCTACGTTCTGACCATATCGCACGCATTTACACGCGCGTCGGGACTTCATCCCTACTAACACTCAGGAATTTCCGAATTTTTCATAGTAAATTCTCAAAATTAATTGTTTTTCTAAATTCTTTTGCAAAAATAACGTTAGTTTATAGTTGAAATAGTCCTCACCCTTCATCCCTGAATTCTGGTCCGCGATCCGTGTCCCGGTCTCCAGGTTGTGGGGTGAAATTCAAAATTTTTTGGTTCAAAAACTGGTTTTTTGACCGAAACTCAAAATTTTTGGTCGGCACCTAATAAGTTTTATTCCGAATATCGCTAGCCCGCGCGGAGACGCGTCTCTGGACACCTCGCCCGCGCCCCTAGCCCGAATAAAACATAACTTTTTCAAAAAAATAGTTTTTTCATACATTCCTGTTAGTACCCAAAATCCACCTAAGGGATTGAATTAAAAACACAAACGTTGATATCTTCGCTTCCAGACGTGCGATTTTGAAGCTGTTTTCAGCATTTTTAGACCAAACTAGGCCTCCGCCTACGTTCTGACCATATCGCACGCATTTACACGCGCGTCGGGACTTCATCCCTACTAACACTCAGGAATTTCCGAATTTTTCATAGTAAATTCTCAAAATTAATTGTTTTTCTAAATTCTTTTGCAAAAATAACGTTAGTTTATAGTTGAAATAGTCCTCACCCTTCATCCCTGAATTCTGGTCCGCGATCCGTGTCCCGGTCTCCAGGTTGTGGGGTGAAATTCAAAATTTTTTGGTTCAAAAACTGGTTTTTTGACCGAAACTCAAAATTTTTGGTCGGCACCTAATAAGTTTTATTCCGAATATCGCTAGCCCGCGCGGAGACGCGTCTCTGGACACCTCGCCCGCGCCCCTAGCTCGAATAAATTTTGCCCGCCCACCCGCCCTCTGGGTTATAGGAAGGTAGACGTGGGATTTTCGGCAAAATTATTTTTCCTTTTTAATATTATTTAGGCCTGAAAATAGGGGTTTAGTGGGGAAAGCTCGTTTTTTAAACAATCCAGACCTGAATTTTTATGAAATTTTAATATTAATATTTAGATATTATATTTAATTTGGTATTTTTATTGTACTTTGTTGTTTGTATATTAGTTGATTTATTTGTTATAGGTATTTATTGTGTTCCCCCCTTTACAGGGTCACATAAATATCAGTGTTCCTCTGAACTTCTCTCGAGCAGACATTGCGGTTCCGTCCTCCTCTTTACAGGGGTCTGTTCTAGTAGTGCCTGCTCCCATTCATAATGTTTCGCACCCCATCCAGCACCGTGAGGGCCCAAGGCTCTAGTGGCTCGCCGCGATCGGCGGAGGATGCGATGCCTTCTTCTGCTGACGCAAGGAGGAGAATTTCTTTCGGAGAAGAAACTCCTTCTGCGTCGCAGGGGGGCCCTGCCACTCCGGGGACGCGCCGAGCTGCTATGGATGCCTCAAGACCGCTCAAAAAGCCTGAGGCGAAGTACCGCAGTCGCACTGATGAGGCGAGAGCTTGCCTAAATAAGGCTAAGCTAAATTTGGGCAACTCTCGCAACCTCAGGACCGACATTAAGACTGCGGTGCTCGAGGCCATTAACAGGCTTTTTGAGCTTGTCAAGGAGTCCGAACGCGACAAGGCCCCTGCCGCACCCGTCGCCATACCGGAAACCGCGCCCACTGCTGACTTTGGCCCCCAACCCACTTCCATCGAGGTTCTTGCAGGCCAGACTGAGCTCCTAAGAACCATGAAGGAGCACATCTCGGAGTTAAAAGACAACTCCGAGAAAATCGACAGACTCCGAGACAGTCTGGCCAGCCGAGAAAGTGTTGGGGAGACGACCTACGCGAGTGTAGCGGCCGTCAGTAAGTGCCACACCGGGGCGCAGGCCCTGGAGCGAACGACGCTACACTCCGTGGTAGTCTCATCAACACAGGAAATGGATACGGGGGCCGAAATCCTCGAAAGAGTGCGAAAAGCGGTGGACGCGAAGGAAGGCTGGGTGCGTGTGGAGAAAGTTAGAAAGGCCAAAGACCAAAAAGTTATTATGGGGTGCGCAACGACGGAAGAAAGGAGAAAATTAAAACTGCGACTAGAGAAGGCCGGAGAAAACCTCGTCGTCGAGGAAGTCAAAAATCGAAACCCGCTTCTGGTTCTCAGGGATGTGCTTTTAGTACATAGTGACGAAGAAGTGATTAGAGCCCTTAAGAACCAGAACCGGGAGATCTTTCACGGCCTCGGTGACGAGGAACAGAAGATCTCTATTAAGTTTAGAAAAAAGTCCAGGAACCCTCACGTGAACAGCGTTGTGATGAGTGTTTCTCCAGCAGTCTGGAAGAGGGCACTCGAAGGAGGCAAACTCCGTATTGACCTCCAGAGAGTGCGCGTCGAGGATCAGACGCCTCTGGTGCAGTGCACCCGCTGCTTAGCGTACGGCCACGGCAAGCGCCTATGTACGGAGCCGGCCGACCTGTGCAGCCACTGTGGCGGTCAACATCTTAGGGTGGACTGCCCAGAGAAGCACAGGAGCGAAGCAGTGGTGTGCGTTAACTGCACCAGAGCCAAGCTGGGGGAACACTCTCACAACGCATTCAGTGAATTATGCCCGGTGCGAAGGAAGTGGGACGCATTCGCGCGAGCAACCATAGCGTATTGCTAAAGTGGTCAGTGCGCCCACTTCCACGTACACGGAGATTTCAAACTCGGCACAACCAGAACACAGACGCATAGACCGAACCACTAGGGTTGGCTTTTTGGAGAACGGAAACTGGAGCCACTTTATTGCAAAAGTAACTGGAGTTAAGCTGGACCATGAGTCAACTCTAGCGGTATCGTCAATTCATGTCAAGGTTGCAAAAATACGTCGATTAAATGCCGGAATACCTGTGGAATTGATATTAAAATATATAGTACACAATATGGTTCTAATATCAAAAGAAACTAAAAGACTACTCTTGGCAAAAAGTGAAATCCAAAAATAAGTAAACGCAGAAAGGGCATGAATAAAAGGGTTACTTCGCTAAAATAAAACAGGATACAGATAAAAATTTAACAAAATAGTAGTCATAATATATTTATAAAAACAGTAAAAAGCATCACATAAAGAATTAAAATAGTAAAATTTAAAGATAAAACATAAAATGAAAAAGCAGTTAAGTCGTAATATTGCAACGTATTTATATAGCATTCAAATAAAAAACTTATTCAAAAAGAAACAAGATAGGTCTCATCGGCCTTCCGAAAAAAAAAAAAAAAAATAATAAATAATTGTCGCATCTAAAGCTTAAGAATATGAGAACAAGGTCTCTGATCATGTCAGAGGGACACTGGCGGGGCAGGAGTGTGGTTTTAGCCGGTTCGAGTCCGGCACTACCTCGATTGTCTCACAGGGAAATTCCTGTGGGATAATCGAGGTGTCCGCGGGGATTTCCCACTCCTGCCAAAACAAAAAAAAAAAAAAAAAAAAAAAAAAAAAAACCTAACCTAACCTAACCTAACCTAACCTAACCTAACCTAACCTAACCTAACCTAACCTAACCTAACCTAACCTAACCTAACCTAACCTAACCTAACCTAACCTAACCTAACCTAACCTAACCTAACCTAACCTAACCTAACCTAACCTAACCTAACCTAACCTAACCTAACCTAACCTAACCTAACCTAACCTAACCTAACCTAACCTAACCTAACCTAACCTAACCTAACCTAACCTAACCTAACCTAACCTAACCTAACCTAACCTAACCTAACCTAACCTAACCTAACCTAACCTAACCTAACCTAACCTAACCTAACCTAACCTAACCTAACCTAACCTAACCTAACCTAACCTAACCTAACCTAACCTAACCTAACCTAACCTAACCTAACCTAACCTAACCTAACCTAACCTAACCTAACCCAGTACCCCCCCAGCCCTCGTGGTGGTCGGATCATTTTTAAAGCTGCTCCGCGCTTAAAAAATCGAAAAAATTGGTTTTTGTGCAGATATTACCAAGTGAAGTGTGTCACTGCACGCGGAAAATCAAGCCGCATCAAGTGCCGTGCCCCAAATGTGTCTGTATTCAGCGGAAAAAGTGCTATTCCTGAAAAACCTTAATCTTTGAGGTTAAATAAAACGTGCTAAAGTTTAAAACGCTCACGCTGTCAAAACAAGATCGATGACCCCCAAATTTTTTCTCAAATTCCTGTGAACATCTTGGTCCCCTACCATCTGGGCCACTCAAGGACATTCGGACGCGTCATCTGGGCGAGTTATTCAGGAAAAACAGAAAACCACGTGTGCTGAAAAAGCAGAAGCGGTGGAGGTATCTTCACGAAACTTGGCGCCGATCAGGACCCTTGACAGTAAAGGCGAGTGCAACACTTTTCAAAATTTTATCGCAACTGGTTGTTTTTATATCGCAAATTAAAAGTTGCAAAATTGGACCAGTTTTTCTTCGGAACGGAGAGGAATTTTGAAGATCTACAACTGCAGCCTGTTGCGCGCTTCCTAGATCACTATAAGTTTTAATGTTTAGATTTTTCGGACTGACCATTTTCTTAAAATCGTTAAAAAACCGTTAAAACCATAATTTCGGATTTTTTACAATAGAATAAGTTATTAAAATTAACAAATTTATTTCATAGTCAAGCCGCTTATTTCCAACATATTTTAACATTTTTTTCAAAATTTTCTGCCTAGCCGTTTTGAAGATATCGATTTTCTAACGATTTTATGCGATAAATTGTAAATAATAGGTTAAAATCACTTTTTTATTATATATTTGTGTTTAGGCAACTTATTGCAACTAGTTTAAGCCCAAACTTGGGCCAGGTAGCCCCGGAATTGCCGATTTTGTTAAATGTCGGCCATTTTGTCCCATTGGGATAATTGTTTGTTTTTATTATAGCTCCCGAACCGTAAGACTTACGGACTCGCGGTTTTCGGTTCGGAATAGAGTTCAGTTTGATGAACGATACCAGTAAATTTCAGGCTTTTTCAGGCTGAAAACTTTTTCGGGCCTGAAACCCTTTTCGGCTGTAAAAGAGAGTGGGGCCGATCTGTCCGTCGAAAATCCGGGCTCGCTGCGACCTATGGTTGCGAAGTTATCGTTGGTTGAAGTGGACGTTTGACATTTCGGCGGCCATCTTGGCAAAATTAAACCTGCCCCATCTCCTGAACCCGTCGGGATATTTGCATTCTGATTTCAGATTCACGCTCAGGGGCCCATCGTCTTTCCCTCCCCCCTGGTTTCAGGAGATTTGGTGGCTAAAAATTTCAGGATCCTGAATTTGTTTTCGGCCGCTAGCGGAGGTCACGCTTAAACAAGCGAGTCCAAACTCGGGCTTTCTGCGACGCACACGACTGGAGTTATCGCAAGTCAAAAACTAACTTTGACGTTTACGGCGGCCATCTTGGCAACATTCAAACACCCGTAACTCCGGAACGGGGGGTCGCAGAAGGTTGGCGTTTCTTTTGTGCCACCTGGCTAGACCTCGACAATCCTTGAAAAGTCATTTCAGGACTTTTCAGGACAAAAAAATTTTCAGCGCTGAAAATCCGCTCGTCATATAGAGCTCATCGAGCACATCACTTCAAGCCCAAGCACGGAGCAATTCGGCCCAGGGGTTCAAAAAATATAGCTGTTATCCCTTTTGTGGTGGCTAATCTGGTCGAATATCCCAAAATTTGGATCCCCTGTATCTCAGGAACCCTTAGGGCTATTGGCACCGTGTTTGGTATCGTTTTGTAGGGCTCGCGGAGACCTATCGGACGGGCGTAGCGGATTGCCTCTACATAGAGCAACTTTTTGCTTCCCCTAGAAACCTGGTGTTTTTGGACCTGCAGTAGTTTTTCTTTGGAAATTGACTTCCCTTGACCCCGAGTATTTGGCTCGCGAGGACAGCACCTCATTTAATAACATTTGACACCGACGGAGGCTTGCTCTATGTGGTGACAAGAGTTGATTTTCGCACCGCTGCAATAGGACGAAATATCACGGAGGCTTTATTGAGCCTAACTTATCTCTCTCTACGACCGCGGATTAGCAACTACTGCCTAGTTTTCTTGGTTTTATTTTGCTTGCTTTCTGTTTTTATTTATTGTTAATTGTTTTTATTTTATTCTTATTTTGTTATTTTATTCGGATTGCACATATCTTTACACTGTGTGCAAGCCGCTATTGACATTTATTTTACCCCAATAATTGACGCACTCTACCTACAATGCTTGCCAGAACACCAGCAAAACCCTCTGAGGATAAGGAGTCACAAAAGTCACCACCTAAAGCACAAATGCTCCCGAGGAAAAATTCACCACCAAAGACTCAGACTCTCTCGTCCAATGTAAGACGCAGCGTTGAGACATTGGAGGCGGCCGCATCTGCGCAACACAACGTGACTCCGTCTACCAGCAAGCTAGAAGTCCAAGTCCAGCCGAGACAAGTCCTGTCTAGTCGTTTGGCGGAAGCCAAAGCTAATGTAATAAAGGCAAGAACCAACCTGAACAACTCGCGAAACACTAAGACGGACATAAAATTAAATGTGCTGGAGGCGGTGGAAAAGCTCTTCCAGTTGATTAAAGATGCAGACAGTGAGATTAAAAAACTCAAAAAGACCGGGGAAGCATCTACACCTGACCCAACACAGACAACACCAGACAAGATGAGTCACAAAGAGACGCTCGAAAATAACAGTCTCATCATCGAGCAACTGAAAGAGCAGAGCCGTCTACTTATAGAAAACGGCAGGAAGATGGATGACTTAAAGGAGACTATGGAGCAGCAACACCAGCAGGTCATAAGCATTAAAACCTACGCAGAGACCGCGGCAGCTCGACCAGCTTTGCACATGTCACCACCGCAAAACGCACTACACTCAGTAGTCGTCACGTCGAAAGACGAAAGCGATACTGGCGATCAGGTGCTGACAAAGGTCAGGGAAGCAGTGGATGCTAAGGAAGGCTGGGTCAAAGTAGAAAGGACTCGGAAGGGTAAAGACCGTAAGGTGATAATGAGCTGCAACACGGAAGAGGATAGGCAGAAAATTAAACACAGACTTGAGAAATCCGGGAAAAACCTAGTCGTGGAAGAAGTGAAAAATCGGGACCCTTTACTGAAGCTCACGGACGTCCTCACAGTCAACACTGACGAGGACGTATTAAAAGCTTTCAAGAAGCAAAATTACGACATCTTCCGCGACCTAAAAGAAGGAGAAAACAGACTGGAGATCAAATATAAGAGGAAGGCTAGGAACCCACACACCAACCACATAGTTCTCAGCGTGTCACCAGTTATCTGGAAACGAGCAACGGAGGCTGGAGCGGTCTATATTGACCTCCAAAGAATACGGGTGATGGACCAATCACCCCTAGTGCAGTGTTCGCGATGCCTTGGGTACGGCCACAGTAAACGATTCTGCGTGGCTCCAGTGGACCTCTGCAGCCACTGTGGAGGATCACACCTCAGAGCGCAGTGCCCAGAATGGCTCGCTGGAAGCGAACCAACCTGCAGAAACTGCACAGTGGCCAAACTCGCTCGCAACGACCACAACGCCTTCGACTCAGAATGCCCGATACGGAGGAAACGAGACGCAATAGCCCGTATGTCGGTGGCATATTGCTAAAGTGGTCCCAAAGAATACTCCTGCGTCAAAAACAGCAAGACCATACCGAGTGGCCCAAGCAAACCTCCAGAGGAAGAAACTAGCAACCACTGAACTCTTCTTAGAGGCCAGTGAACGCAATATCGCATGGGCACTGATCCAGGAGCCGTATGTGGGGGGGGCGAGGAGTATGAAGAGCTACCGTGGCGCGAGACTCTACCAGTGCGAGGTTGATGGAAGTGGGAGGGTAAAGGCGGCTATTGCCGTCTTTGACAATGATCTGGATGTCATCCCCTACCCGAAACTCACCACAAACAATATCACTGTGGTGGGGATCCGGACCAAAGCCTGGGAAATCGTAGTAGTCTCTTATTACTTCGAGCCAGATCAACCCATAGGGCCCTACCTGGACCAGTTAACCCAGATCAAAAGAGAAGTGGCCACCGGTAGATTGCTTATAGGGGGCGACGCAAACGCGAAAAGTCACTGGTGGGGCAGCACGACAGAGGACCTCAGGGGAGAAGAAATGCTCGGGACCCTGGGAGAGTTGGAGCTTCAGGTACTAAACACGGGAGATACGCCTACTTTTGACACCATCAGAGGTGGAATAGCGTTGAAGAGTCACGTAGATGTCACGGCATGTTCGCTGGATTTGTTTGACCTGGTGGAAGGCTGGCGGGTCGACACCGGCGCAACGAGCTCGGACCACAACACCATATTTTTTAACATTAGCGTACAGAGGGAAAAGGGGATAAATATAATTAGAACCACTCGGAAATACAATACAAAAAAAGCAGATTGGGACAAATTTGGCGAAGAAATAAAAAATTATAAATTAGAAAATAATATAAATTTAGAAAACGTAAATAAATTAACTAGTAAAAACGAATTGGAGAAAATAGTCATAAAATATCAAAATGGAATAGAAAAAGCCTGTGAAAGTGCTATACCTAAAATAAAAACCAAAACTAAATTTACCGTCCCGTGGTGGTCCGAGGAGCTCGCTGCGATGAAAAAGGAGGTCGCCAGGCGGAAAAACCGCATCCGCAACGCCGCACCGGTCCGGAGAGCGAAGGTCGTCGACGAGTACAAGAAAGCGAAAGAAGAATACGAGTGCCTAGCCATACAAGTCGAAACCACCAGTTGGAAGGAGTTCTGTAGAAAACAGGACCGCGAAGGAGTATGGGAAGGGATATATAGAGTTATCGGGAGGACCGCCAGGAGAAAAGAAGATCAGACCCTACTTAACGATGGTGCATTCCTAAACCCAAAGGAGTCGGCAGCCCTACTTGCCGATACGTTCTATCCTAAGGACACAGCAGAGGAGGACAATGAGGACCACAGGCTCATAAGGGAAGCAGCCAGTCGGGTAAACGAGTGGAAGCATGGTGAATACCATGACCCACCGTTTACGCCGCTGGAGCTGAAAACAGCCGTAGGAGGTTTTAATCCAAAGAAGGCCCCCGGATCGGATGGACTTACATCGGACATCTGCTGTCGTGCGATCAACCAAGACCCGGACGCATTCCTTGCCCTGTTCAACAAATGCCTAGAACTGGCACACTTTCCGAACATCTGGAAAGAGGCTACGGTTGTGGTCCTCAGAAAACCGGGCAAGGATAACTACCTGAGCCCCAAGTCTTACAGACCGATAGGTCTACTGCCCGTCTTGGGGAAGGTCCTGGAGAGGATGGTAGTAACACGGATCAAGTGGCAGCTTGTACCGCGGCTCAGTACTCGTCAGTTTGGCTTTATGCCCCAGAGGAGCACCGAGGACGCCCTCTATACGCTAATGAAGCACGTGAAGGACAAGTTGAGGCTGAAGAAGCTAATTGTCCTGGTGTCATTGGATATAGAGGGTGCCTTCGACAGCGCATGGTGGCCAGCTATCAAAGTCAGGCTGGCTGAGGAAAAGTGCCCGGTTAACACCAGGAGGCTACTTGACAGCTATCTCGACAGCAGAAAAGTTAGGGTGAGATATGCCGGGGAGGAATGCACAAGAGAGACCAACAAAGGCTGTGTTCAAGGGTCAATTGGCGGTCCAATATTGTGGAACCTTCTGCTGGATCCATTGGTCCAGGATTTGGAAACGAAGGGACATTTTGTGCAGGCTTTTGCGGATGACATCGTGCTAGTGGTGGATGGCGACACCGCAAGTGAGGTAACTAGGATAGCCAATGCAGCCCTCGCCCATGTTCAGGACTGGGGTGTCCGAAACAAGCTTAGGTTTGCACCGCACAAAACTTGCGCGATGCTCATAACCAACAAGCTTAAGTACGACACTCCAGCCCTGAGCATGGCCGGGGTCAACATCGGCCTGGTGAAAAGTTTAAAACTGCTGGGGTTGACAATCGACGACAAATTAACCTTCAACGAGCACACGGCGAACATATGTAAACGAGCAGCTGAAATTTACAAGCAGCTGTCTCGAGCGGCCAAAGCTACTTGGGGGTTGAACAGGGAGGTGATCCGCACCATTTATACTGCAACAATAGAGCCAATCGTCACCTACGCGGCTGGCGCCTGGGCTCCCGCTACGAGAAAGCTGGGGATACGGAAGAAGCTTAGCTCTGTCCAAAGAGGCCTTGTCCAGAAGCTCTGCAAATCTTATCGTACCGTCTCCCTAAACTCGGCACTGGTACTGTCTGGTATACTACCTCTAGATTTGCGCATACAAGAGGCAGCCGCCCTGTATGAAGCAAGGAGAGGGTCGTCCCAGTTCGTGCCAGGAGATAGGGAGATTGAAAGTGTGGTAGGATTTGCAGAAGCCCCTCACCCAGCAATGCAAATGTCCCTGGAGTTCGTGTGCCTAGCTGACCAACAGCAGGTAGACACAAACAATGTGCAGGCAGTGCGAATCTTCACTGACGGCAGCAAAATCGAGGGGAAGGTTGGAGCCGCATTATCTTTGTGGGATAATGACGGCGAAATCCAAAACCTCAAACTAAGTCTCGCCGCATACTGCACAGTTTACCAGGCGGAACTCTTGGCCATTTGTAGAGCAACGGACGTGGTCCTCAAGCGCAAAGAAACGAGCTACGGTCTGTATAGCGACTCAATGTCAGCATTGCAGACGCTTGCAAACCATGGCTCCCTCCATCCCCTGGCAGTCCGCGCACGAGCCAACTTGGCTCAAGCTCTGGACCAGAACAAGGATGTAACCTTGTTTTGGATCAAGGCACACGCGGGACTGCCGGGGAATGAACGCGCGGATGAGCTGGCGAAGGAGGCAGCATTGTCGTCGCGGAGGAAGCCGGACTATGACCAGTGTCCGATTTCATTCATAAGAAGTCAGATCCGCATGGGATCAGTTGATGAATGGAATCGGAGATATGTGTCTGGCGAGACTGCCTCGGTGACGAAAATGTTCCTTCCGGATGCCAAAGCGGCTTTCCGTATTGTGAAACGGGTGCAGCCAACAGGTATGCTTACACAGGTCCTGACGGGGCACGGTGGGTTTTCCGAATACTTGAATCGCTTCAAGTGTAAGGAGAGCCCATCGTGCATCTGCGATCCAAATGTAAGTGAGACCATCCAACACTTGCTCTTGGATTGCCCCGTTCATGCCACCGAGCGATTTAACCTGGAGCAGGAAATAGATGTTAAATTAAATAAAGAAAGTATAGGGGATGTATTTGGGGGAAAAAGCAGAAACCAATTAATATATTACTGTTTAAATATAGCGTCAAAGGTTGTAGAGAGAAATAAGACAGCATAGAAACTATGTTTCATAAAATATTGGTACATATTTATATGTTAACATAGAAGTAGATATTGTAAGTAGAATAGCAGTAATATAGATAGATTTAAGATAGTAAAGAAATATTAAAAATAAAATGTAATAGTATAGTATAGTAGTAAGTATAGCAGAAAGAAAATGTAATAAAAGTAAGACCTAGTAAACAATTGTAAGAACTGTGTTTCCTGAGGATGTAAATAAAAATTTGTAACACGTCATTTCCCCTGAGTGAAATAGAAATAAATAAAACATAAGATAGTAGATTAGTTAAATATATGGGAATCCCACCCATAGACACGAGAGATGAAGGATGCAAGAAAGATACAGTATGAAGAATAAAAGTACGAGAGGCAAAAAAGCGAGAACTAGCATGAATGTGGTTAGAATACAATAGGCACCAATTACGTTGGTGGAGCAAGAAAAAAAAAAAAAAAAAAAAAAAAAAAAAAAAAAAAAAAAAAAAAAAAAAAAAAAAAAAAAAAAAAAAAAAACCTAACCTAACCTAACCTAACCTAACCTAACCTAACCTAACCTAACCTAACCTAACCTAACCTAACCTAACCTAACCTAACCTAACCTAACCTAACCTAACCTAACCTAACCTAACCTAACCGGAACCAGAACCAGGAGGTCTTTCACGGCCTCGGGGACGAGGAACTCAAAATGTCTGTAAAATTTAGGAAAAAGTGTCGAAACCCACATACGAATAGCATTGTGCTGAGTGTTACCCCAGCAATCTGGAAGAGGGCACTCGAAGGGGGCAAGCTTCGGATTGACCTCCAAAGAGTGCGCGTCGAAGACCAGACGCCTTTGGTGCAGTGCACCCGCTGCCTAGCATATGGTCACGGCAAGCGTCTCTGCACGGAGCCGGCCGACCTATGCAGCCACTGCGGCGGTCCACACCTTAGGGTGGACTGCCCAGACAAACATCTTGGCGACGCAGCGGCATGCGTGAACTGCACCAGAGCCAAGCTCGGGGAGCACTCGCACAATGCGTTCAGCAAAGAATGCCCGATACGCCGAAAGTGGGACGC
Organism: Xestia sexstrigata; assembly: GCA_941918905.2. Classification (NCBI taxonomy): domain Eukaryota; kingdom Metazoa; phylum Arthropoda; class Insecta; order Lepidoptera; family Noctuidae; genus Xestia; species Xestia sexstrigata. The sequence goes on along the minus strand of OW799215.2, from coordinate 21,330,924 downwards.
ATTCGCTAGAGCAACCATAGCGTATTGCTAAAGTTGTCGATGCGCCCACTTCCGCGTACACAGATATGACTAGTTTGACACAACCAGATTGCAGATGCATTGAGCGAACCACTAGGGTTGGCTCAATGGAGGGAGGTAATTGGAGTCACTTTCGTGAGAAAGTGGCTAGAATTATGCTAGTTTGTAAGTCAACTCTAGTGGAATCGACAAGCTGTGTCAAATTGGTTGTAAAACTGTTTCAAAAATGTTCGCATATTACTGGTGTTGAAAACTATAATATGAAACTATATATTAAGTATATAGTGTTGATATTAAAGATAAAAACCAATAACTACATTATGCAAAATAAAACGAAATAACACGTGGGCAGAAATAACGGGGATCATAAAATCAAAAATTGTAAAAATAAATTAGACATGCATTAGTAATTGTAAACTTTATTGTAGTAGAATCTTATTGTATATTGTAACAAGTAAAATATTAAGTTGAATAGTAAAATAAAGTAGATAGAAGAAGTAAATATAATTATAGGTAAAAAGATAGAAAAACATAAATACATATTAATCGAGTTTAGAATAGTTAAAATAATCTAAATGACAAAATTAAGCGCATAGAGCATGGTCTCTTCGGCCTCTAACCAAACAGTCGGAAAACAAGGGTTAACAGAGTGAACAAGGTCTCTGATCATGTCAGAGGGACACTGGCTAGGCAGGAGTGTGGTTTTAGCCGGTTCGAGTCCGGCACTACCTCGACTGTCTCACAAGTGTGGAATAGTCGAGGTGTCCGCGGGGATTTCCCACTCCTGCCAAAACAAAAAAAAAAAAAAAAAAAAAAAAAAACCTAACCTAACCTAACCTAACCTAACCTAACCTAACCTAACCTAACCTAACCTAACCTAACCAGAAAGTTGAGTATGAGACGGAAGCAGCCAAGGACGAAATCGAGAGTTGGAAGAACTTCTGCGCGAGACAGGACAGGGAAGGGGTTTGGGAAGGTATCTACCGGGTGATAGGAAGGACAAAGGGAAGAGGAGAGGACCAGCCGTTGATGAAGGACGGGGAGGTACTGGATGCAAGGGGTTCAGTTGAATTGCTGGCGAAAACCTTTTATCCAGAAGACCACTCAGGCACCGACAGCACCTTCCACCGCCTTATCAGAGAAAAGGCCGACATCGTGAATGAGGGAGAGCAAGATGAATCATGCGAGCCACCATTCACGATGGCCGAGCTGTTGGCAGCGTGCGCGTCTTTCAACGCTAAAAAAGCGCCAGGAGCAGATGGCTTCACTGCCGACATTTGTTGCCAGGCTACTAGAAGTGCCCCTGAGGTGGCCTTGGCTCTCCTCAACGGCTGCTTGAGAAACCACCTGTTCCCCGAAATCTGGAAGGAAGCGACTGTCATCATTTTAAAGAAGCCCGGGAAAACCGACTACAGCAACCCGAAAGCGTACAGACCCATCGGCCTATTACCTATATTCGGTAAAATCTACGAGAAGATGTTGGTGGCCCGCCTCAAGTTTCATCTGATCCCAAGGATGAGTACTCGCCAGTATGGATTCATGCCCCAGAGAAGCACCGAGGACTCCCTCTATGCACTAATGCAACACATACGCGGTAAGCTGAAACTAAAGAAAATTGTAGTCCTAGTATCATTGGACATAGAGGGAGCCTTCGATAGCGCATGGTGGCCAGCCATAAGGGTCCGTCTGGCTGAGGAACAGTGTCCAGTCGGCTTGAGGAGGGTCATCGACAGCTACCTCGAAAACCGAAGGGTCAGGGTCAGGTACGCAGGTGAAGAGTACAGCAAGGCCACAAGCAAGGGCTGTGTCCAGGGTTCAATTGGGGGACCATTACTCTGGAACCTGTTGCTGGACCCGCTCCTAAAGAGCTTGGAAAATAGGGATGACTATTGCCAGGCTTTTGCTGACGACGTTGTGCTGGTTTTCGATGGTGACACAGCGTTGGAGATCGAGGGACGTGCCAATGCCGCTCTCGAACATGTTCGGGCGTGGGGCACTCAAAACAAGCTAAAATTTGCCCCGCAGAAAACCAATGCGATGGTCATAACGCGCAAACTAAAATACGACACCCCACGCCTGAGCATGGACGGAATCGACATTGCCATGTCCAACGAGATCAAACTCCTGGGTGTCACCATCGACAAGCAGCTGACCTTTAACGCACATGTCGCAAATGTATGCAGAAAGGCAATAGGCATCCACAAGCAGTTAACCAAGGCAGCGAAAACCAGCTGGGGACTTCACCCTGAGGTCATTAGAATAATATATGTGGCCACCGTCGAACCAGTCATCCTGTACGCCGCCAGTGTATGGGCCCCGGCCGTCGAGAAGCTGGGCATTAAAAAGCAGTTGGGAGCAGTCCAGCGCGGCATTGCGCAAAAGCTGTGCAAGGGATACCGGACGGTCTCCTTAAACTCCGCGCTAGTGCTGGCCGGGATACTACCTCTCGACCTGCGAGTCCGCGAAGCGGCATCGCTATACGAGGCCAGGAGGGGGGTGCCTCGGCCAGCACTCGGCGACAGGAGCGTCGAGCAGACCGTCTCGGCAATGGAGGCTCCGCACCCTGCAGAGCGCGCTGAGCTAGAGCTCATAAGCCTGGTAGATCAAGAGCAACTAAATGCACAGAGTGAACTTGAAGTTCGCATCTTTACGGATGGGAGCAAGATTGGGGGCAAGGTTGGGGCGGCACTATCTGTATGGACTGGTGACGCCGAAACCAAAGCTCTCAAGCTTGCTCTCCCACATTATTCCACTGTCTACCAGGCTGAGCTTCTGGCAATATGCGTCGCAACCAGGGAGATCCTTAAACACAGTGCGCAGTCGTTTGGGATCTTCAGTGACTCTATGGCGGCCCTCCAAACCGTACAAAATTACAGTCGCCACCACCCCCTGGCGGTAGAGACGAGGGCTAACCTTAGGTCCTCGTCGACCCAGAACAAGGCCGTCACCTTGTTTTGGGTCAAGGCTCATGCAGGGTTGGAGGGAAATGAGAGGGCCGACGAATTAGCCAAAAGAGCCGCTGAAGGTTCCAAGCGGAAGCCCGACTACGACCTGTGTCCGGTTTCATACGTCAAGCGAAGCATCCGAATGGCAACTCTTGACGTATGGAACCGGAGATACAACTCCGAAACAACTGCTTCTGTGACCAAATTGTTCTTCCCGGACGCAGTGGCGGCCTACAGGATAGTCAGGAAAATCAAAATCGGCAACGTTACTACGCAGATCATGACGGGGCACGGTGGGTTCTCGGAATACTTGAATCGCTTCAAGTGCAAAGAGAGCCCATCGTGCATTTGTGATCCCGACATTGCTGAGACGGTGCCACATATATTGTTTAGCTGTCCTGTGTTCGACCAGGAAAGACTCGTGGCTGAGCACGTACTCGACACCAAACTGGATGCCGAAAATGTGTGGCTCTTAATGAAGGGGAAGAAGAGAGAGGTGTTTTTAGAATACTGTGTAAAAATCTGCGAAAAAGTTATAAAAAGAAACAAAACAGCTTAAGCAAAAATGCTTACATAATATTATATAGAATATTAGGGTCAAGCATTGAAAACAGACGAAATAAATTCACTAAGAAACGCCAGGAAAATTGATAAAATTGTATACCTATTAATAAGCTGCCCATATTGATAAATTTGAGTGAGTAGTCGTAAGAACTGTCCTAATATAAGATAGCTTGTGATCTGAAAACCACAAACGCACTAGTATTTTTATAGTAGAAAATAGAAGTAGTCCCAAAAAATATGTAAATAGAAGTAAGAATAGTTTATAAGATGATTGTAATAATGAAAACAAACACGAAATAGCATTAAGGAATAGAAAGTAAAAGTAGACCTAAGAAACATGTAAAGAGAACAAAGAATAGTATCTAAGATTGTTCGAAGTAGCAAAGAAAAAGTAATGTAAGAATTAGAATAAGAATCATTGTAGAAAAACAATAAAAACAGTTGTATTGTCATTGTGTTACACCCGAAATAAAAATGGAAATAGAATACAATACAGAATAGGGAAAAATAGAAGGGCGTCCTACCCTTGGAGACAGAAAGAGAAGGAATGATAGAAAGATCCAGTATGCAGAATGAAAGTGCGAGAAGAATAATTGCGAGAACTAGTATGAACGTAAAGCTTAAAATAGGCTCCGATTATGTTGGAGGTAGAAGTATTAAAAAAAAAAAAAAAAAAAAAAAAAAAAAAAAAAAAAAAAAAAAAAAACCTAACCTAACCTAACCTAACCTAACCTAACCGGGACATACCCACCTTCGACACCATTCGGGGTGGCATCAGGTACTGCAGCCACGTAGATGTGACGGCCTGTTCGGCGGACATGCTGGACTTGGTGGACGGCTGGCGGATTAACGAGGGTCTCACGAGCTCCGACCACAACGGCATTATCTTCGGCATTAATTTAATTAAATCAATAGGCATAAACATTGAGAGGACCACTAGGGTTTACAACACAAAAAAAGCAAATTGGAGCCAGTTTCGTGAGAAACTGACACAAATTATGCAGGACAAGGATTTGACCCTTTTGGGACTCTCAAATGTTACACAAGTTCACGAGTTAGAGGTACACATTAACACATACACACAAGCAATTACACACACATCACAACACACAATTCCGGGGAAAAACAACACAGAAACACTTACCTTGCCGTGGTGGTCTGAGGAGCTCGCTGAGATGAAGAGGCTGGTCACCACCAGGAAACGCAGAGTCAGGAACGCAGCGCCGGTCCGAAGAGCGATGGTTGTAGACCTGTACAAAAAGGAAAGGGAAAGATATGAGGAAGCAGTTACGAAAGCCGCAACAGAGAGCTGGAAGGAGTTCTGCGGGAAGCAGGACAGAGAAGGGGTCTGGGAGGGAATATACAGGGTAATGGGAAGGATCGGAAAGAGAGAAGAGGATCTGCCACTACAGTTAGGTGGACAGCCGCTGGACGCGAGGGGTTCCGTGAAGCTGTTGGCCGAGACGTTCTACCCCGAGGACCGAGAGGAAGATGATACCATAGACCATCGCCAAATAAGAGAACGGGCAGAAATGGTAAATGCATGGAGCCATGATGAACGACATGACCCACCGTTTACCCTAAGCGAGCTCGATAGGTCTATTAGATCATTCAACCCAAAAAAGGCACCGGGAGCCGACGGCTTCACGGCGGACATCTGCAGTCACGCGGTTCACTGTGACCCCAACTACTTCCTGGCACTGCTGAATAAGTGCCTGGCACTCCACCACTTCCCGAAGATCTGGAAGGAAGCAACGGTGGTTGTGCTTAGAAAGCCAGGCAAAGACTCGTACACCGCACCCAAGTCGTACAGGCCGGTTGGGCTATTGCCTGTCCTGGGGAAAGTGTACGAGAAGATGCTGGTCGCCCGCCTCAAATTTTACTTACTACCCAGGATTAGTACTCGCCAATACGGCTTTATGCCTCAAAAAAGCACTGAAGACTCCCTCTATACCCTCGTGCAGCACATCCGCACGAAGCTGGCACAGAAAAAGATTATCACGCTTGTGTCACTGGATATTGAGGGAGCATTCGACAGTGCGTGGTGGCCCATTATCAAAGTACGATTGGCTGAGGAAAATTGTCCTGTAAATTTGAGACGGGTAGTCAGCAGCTATCTCAGCGACAGGGTGGTCACGGTGAGATACGCCGGTGAAGAAAGCAGGAGAAGTACCAGCAAAGGGTGCGTTCAGGGCTCGATAGGAGGGCCCATTTTTTGGAACCTGATACTGGACCCGCTTCTGAAGCAGCTAGATAGTAGGGGTGATTATTGCCAGGCATTCGCTGACGACGTGGTGTTGGTATTCGACGGGGACACAGCACTGGAAATCGAGGGACAGGCCAATGCCGCTCTCGAACATGTTCGAACGTGGGGTGTCAGAAATAGGCTGAACTTCGCACCGCACAAAACCTGTGCGATGGTACTAACGCGAAGGCTGAAATACGACACGCCGCGTTTGAGCATGGGGGGGATCGACATTGGGATGTCCCAAGATGTTAAAATACTGGGGCTCACTATAGATGCTAAACTCACCTTCAACAAACACGTAGCTGTGGTCTGTAAAAAGGCCATAGCTATGTACAAGCAGCTGGCCAGAGCAGCCCGGGTCAGTTGGGGTTTACACCCGGAGGTGATAAGGGCTATATACACTGCTGCAGTAGAGCCTACGATTTTGTACGCCGCAAGCGCATGGGCACCTGCCGCCAATAAATTAGGGGTCGTAAAACAGTTGAACGTGGTCCAGAGGGGGTTTGCCCAGAAGCTGTGTAGAGCCTACCGCACGGTCTCCCTAAACTCGGCACTGGTGCTGGCTGGTATACTCCCACTCGACCTCCGTATACGGGAAGCGGCTGCGCTGTACGAAGCCAAGAGGGATGTACCCCAGCCGGTACTAGGAGGAAGGGAGATTGAGCGGATGGCTCCAGCGATAGAGGCTCCGCACCCCGCGGAACAAGTAAAACTGGAGTTCGGAAGCCTGGTAGACGAGGAACAATATAACAACCACAGCGACTTCGCTGTGCGTATATTCACAGACGGCAGCAAGATTGAGGGCAAAGTCGGAGCGGCGCTATCCTTATGGAATGGTGCCACCGAAACTAAGGCCCTCAAACTTGCCTTGCCGTCATACTGTACCGTCTACCAGGCTGAACTTCTGGCCCTACAGAAGGCGGCAGGAGAAGTGCTCGAGAGTGGTGAAACCACGTTCGGCATCTTCAGCGACTCCATGGCGGCCCTTCAGTCAGTTGCGAACGTAGGTTCCCCCCATCCCCTGGCTGTGGAAACCAGGGACACCATCCGACGCTGCAGGCTCCAGAACAAGAGTGTCTCCTTGTTCTGGATAAAGGCCCACGCAGGGTTGGAGGGGAACGAGCGAGCCGACCAGCTGGCGAAAGAGGCCGCACTGAAGTCGAAGAAGAGGCCGGACTATGATCTGTGCCCCTTATCATTCGTCAAGCGAAGAATCCGGTCGGAGACGCTTGACGAGTGGAACGGAAGGTACGGATCCGGTGAAACTGCCTCGGGCACCAAAATTTTCTTCCCGGACGCGGTAGTGGCGTACAAGGTCGTGCGCAAAGTGGTCCCCACGAGCATCACCACGCAGATACTCACGGGGCACGGTGGGTTCTCTGCATACTTGAGTCGGTTCAAGTGTAAAGAGAGCCCATCGTGCGCTTGCGAGCCTGGCAAGGAAGAGACGGTGCTCCATATACTATTGGAGTGCCCCATCACCGCAAGGGCCAGATATGAGGCAGAGCAGCAGCTAGGTGTAGAGCTCGTTGCGCAAAATCTCCCAAACCTGATGGCGGATAAAACCCGCGAAAAGTTTCTGGAATACTGCACAAAAATTGCAACAATAGTGATTTGCAGAAACAAATAATAAAAATACTTGAGTATATAATAAGTATATATGCTAAGTATTTTTAGTTTGTTGGTATTTTTTTTTAAATTAAAAATAGGAGGGGGGGATTTTGGTAGCTTTAGACAGATAAAATTATCGTCAGTGTAGATGAGTAGCGGGTAGGTATAGTTTCAAATTGTTAATGCTGAAAGTCATAGTTGTCCACACCGAGAGGACGTCTCTCCGAATTCCTAAATAAGGAAATAAATAAAAACAAAAAGCCAAGCCAATGTCAATATGCACAAAAACGGCTCTGATAATGTCAGAGGGCACTGGAAAGGCAGGAGTGTGGTTTTAGCCGGTTCGAGTCCGGCACTACCTCGACTGTCTCCCAAGAGAAATTCCTGTGGGATAGTCGAGGTGTCCGCGGGGATTTCCCACTCCTGCCAAAACAAAAAAAAAAAAAAAAAAAAAAAAAAAAAAAACCTAACCTAACCTAACCTAACCTAACCTAACCTTTTTTTTTTTTTTTATTATGCGGTGAAAAATGCCTAACGCATACCGCACCGTCCGGGGAGACGGTTTGGTTATGTGGGGCTTGCACCCACTAAAAAACACCGCCGTGAGCCTACTGTCGCCTTTGCGGATGGGCCACGAGAACTGCTACGCATGACGTTCGCGACCCATCCAGCGCTGCCCGTCTCCGGGCACCAGACTCCTTTGGCGATGTCCGGGCTCACCTGAGACATCGCCTCCACTCGTGAGGGCCGTGCAAAGCGACGACGATAGACTCCCCGATCTATCGCCCGCTGGCACCTCCTAGGGCGGCATCAGGTCGCCATGGCGCCTCCTTCGCCGCCCTGTCCTCCTGTGACGAATCGCGTCAGCGAGGGAGTCTTCCTCCCTGACGCGCTCCGCCGCCTCCTTCTGCGAGATGACATCCTCGCAAAAGGACGCCACCGCCTCCCATGCCCCTCTGCTGTCGACCATGGCCTTGGCCACGGCCGGCAAGGAGAGGTCTGCCCCGATTGCTGCTGCGAGAGCGCGGCGCTGCACCACCCAAGCAGGACAATGCTCGAGAGTGTGAAGCGCCGTATCCTCGGTGCAGCCGCACTGGTGACACACGGGAGTCGCCTCCCGTCTAGCCACTTTGTGCAGGTATTTGCCAAAGCAGCCATGCCCTGACAACACCTGCACCAGACGGAAGGACAACGTCCCGTGTCGCCTCCGCACCCATTCCTCCAGGATCGGCTGGATAGCCCCCACTGTCCAGTGACCTGCACTGGGCGTCTCCAGCCTCACCCTCCAAATCCGCAGGGTTTGGGCTTGGGCCTCTCTACGCCACCTCGTGACCAGCTCAGGCGGCGGGCGTCTGCTACTCTCCGCCTGCAGGTCCGCACCACGCCAATAGACCTCGGCGAGCACCTGCGCCTCCAGATCCCACGGGGGCGTGCCCGCAAGGGCGCATGCCGCTTCCGAAGATACGGTGCGGTATCCGCGTATGACCCTGACTGCCATGACTCTTTGCGGTCTTCGCAGAAGAGCCTTATTTTGGGCAGACAGGGACTCCGCCCACACCGGGGCCCCGTAGAGCGCCATCGAGCGGATCACCCCCGTGTAAAGCCGTCGGCAAACGACGTTCGGTCCACCCAGGTTCGGCAACAGCCGGCTGAGGGCGGACGCCGTGCCGATCAGCTTCGGCGCAAGCTGAGTAAAGTGCTCGCCGAAGTTCCACCTTCGGTCCAGGACCAGGCCCAAGTATCTCATGCTTGCCCGCACCGCTATTGTCGCACCACCAATAGTGAGGTGTGCGCCAGCCGGTGGCCGACGTCGGGGCGCATGAAATACCAGGGCCTCCGTCTTCTCGAGCGCCACCTTGAGGCCCAGTGCCTCGATTCGCCCCACGACAAGAGACGCGCCCTCGACGGCCGAGCGTGCCGCTTCTTCGTAGCTCTCTCCCCGGGCCGTGACGAGAGTGTCATCAGCGTAGCAAATGACGCCCTGCCCGGGGGAGAGGAAGCAGCGCAAGGCCCAGTCGTAGCCAATGTTCCACACAAGCGGACCCAAGACCGACCCCTGTGGAACACCGCACGTTATGGCCCTGCGCACAACTTGGCCGTCGCGTCCCTCGTAGCAGACGAACCGACCCTGCAGGTAGTCTGCTACCAGCTGCCTCAGGTAGATGGGCACCTGATGGTAGCGGAGCGCCTCTTTGATGCAGCTGAATGGCAGGGTGTTGAACGCGTTGGCAATGTCTAAAGACACCGCCAACAACACCCCACCCTGAGCAACTGCATCCTTCGCCTCGGCCTTGAGGCGCAAGATGGCGTCCACTGTCGAACGCCCTGCCCGGAATCCGAACTGGGCGTCCGACAAGTTCGGGCCAACTGCCTCTAAGTGCCGGACGATGCGGGTAGCGAGAATCTTCTCTAGCATCTTCCCCGCCTCGTCCAGCAAGACAATTGGCCTATACGCTGATGGAGACTCCTGGGGGCGCCCCGCCTTCTGCAGCAGCACCAGTCGACCCTCCTTCCAGGCCTTAGGGAACCGTCTCGACGTCAGACAAGCGTCAAACAGCTCCCTAAGCCTGCCTTCCAAGGCCGCTTCCAGAGCCAGGGCCAGCGCCCTTGCAGGCACCCCGTCCGGTCCGGGGGCAGTCCTCTTGGACCGCCCCCGCAAAATTGCTGCCTCCATCTCCGCGTCGGTAATTGGGGGAGTCTCCATCTCCACATCCTGCTCAGCCTCTGCATCGGCCATTGTCGGGGAAAGGTGATCCGCCCGATCCGGGAAGAGTGTCTCCACGACCCTGGCGAGGAAATGAGGCTGGAGGGTTTCCGTCAGTGGGGGGCCTTGGGCACGAAGTTTCTTCCGCGCCGCACGGTACGGACGCCCCCACGGATCCCGGTTCAGATCCTCCAGTGCCTCAGCTCTTGACTGCTCCTTCCCTCGACAGATTGCCAACTGCAGAGCCCCCCGGGCATTACGGTATGCCTCATACAGTTGGGACTGAAGATTCTCCAGCTCTTCATCGCGGCGGCGCAACCTGCGCACCTGTGAGTAGGTCCTCCGGGCAATTATACAGGCCGCGCGGAGGTCTGCTATCTCCTGGGACCACCAGTAGACCGCCCGCTTTAGAGGTTGTCTTCGGGAGCGAGGCATGGCTGTATCGCACACAGCCGTCATGGCGCGGCGAAAGCAATCAGCCCCGACATCGACTCCCTCTGCAGCAGGCGGTGAGGACAGCCAAGCCTGTACAATGGCTGCTTCCTCTAGGAGATCCCCGTCAAGCCGCTTCAACGCCCACCGTGGGAACTGCCGAGCGTCAGGTTGTGGAGACACTGTTGGGCCCGAGGAGGTGGAGACATCCATACAGATGTACAGGTGATCCGATAGCGTCTCCACACTCTCTAAGACCCGCCAACCCTGAACCCGTGCGGCGACAGCAGGGGTAGCGAACGTGAGGTCCACTATTGACCCCCCATGCTGCCGAACGCACGTGTTAACGGAGCCCCTGTTTAAAAGACAGAGGCCCGCGGCTGTCGCCCATTCCTCGACCGCCGCCCCCCTGACATCTGTCCCGGGGGACCCCCACGCGATGGATTTCGCGTTGAAGTCACCCATTACGATGGCGTGGGACGGCATCATTCGTCGCACCGTGGTCCCGAGGCGATCCAGGAAGTCCTCAAACTCCGCTAGGCTCCTGTTTGGAGAGAAATAAACTCCGAAGAGAATTATGTCTCTCCAGGTGGCCGCAACAAATCCTCGACTCCTTTCTCTAATGGAAAGTGGCGCCGAGGAGCTGATAATTGCAACAGAGCCGTCCATGTCACCTACCCAGTCAGGGCGAACTGGGATGAAATACGGCTCCGCCACTACGGCCACACCAATCGAGCGCTCCGCCATGGTCTGCAAAACCAAGTCCTGCGCACCGGCGCAGTGGTTCAAGTTCGCCTGGAGGAGAGAATGATTACGGACCGGGTCCATCATTAGTCCGTTACCATTATCGCCCCCTGCGACGGCTCTTCCGATCGCACTGCGCCGGAAGTGGTTGAGTCCCTGGTAGATCGGACTGGTGGCTTACAGTCCTTTCTGCCGGCCGCGTGATTGGCCGGTCGTCCCGCTGCCGCACACAGTAAGCAGTGCGGGTCGGCAGAACACGCGGATGCCAGATGCCCCGGCTCACCACAGCGGAAGCAGTGCTTGCTTAGGTCGACGCCTGAGTCGCACTTCCGGCATACATGACCCAACCCCCAGCACATGTAGCACCTCATGGGCCGAGCGTCCAGAACCACGACCCTGGCAGAGCTCCAACCCACCAAGAGCCGGCCGGCGTCGGCCAGGTGCTTGGCCACTGCGACGGGGCACTGGGTCCAGACAGAGCTGGCCCCTCCCGGGCCAGGTCGGATTGGACCGACTCGGACCGCATCCGAAGAGCAGCCAGTCTTACGTGCGATCGCGTCCTGCACATCCTGCCCAGTCACAGAGTCGTCAAGGCCTGAGATCCGCAGTTCAGCGCACTTCGTCGGCCTAGAGACCCTGACCTCGTCTGCGAAGACCGCTCGCAGTTTCTCTGCGACACGGTCTGCCCCCGCAGTGCCCTCGGCCCCTGGGAACTCCAGCATGCGGGCGCCGGTCAAAGCCTGTCGGAACCTGACATCCGTTATGCCAAGCTCCTCCAGGTTCACGGCTTGCCTAGCCTTGGTGAGGACGGCCGCGTACGTGACGCCCCTCTCCACTGCTTCCGGCTGCAGGGTGAGCACTACCGCAGCAGACCTTGGCGCACGGAGCCCTCGCTTGGCGTTCTTGCCCCTCTTGGGCCTGGACCGCTTGTTTCCCTGAGTGGCAGGGGCCACCGCAGTGTTTTGAGGTACGGTAGGGGAAGAACCTTCGTTCTTCTTCTTCTTCTTCCCATTCCTCTTTCTCCTCACCACGGTCTGCCAGCCCTCACTGGCAGACGCCGATGGGTCTGCATCGGGTGCTCGCGTGGTGTCCGTTGGAACAGACCCACTCGGAAGAGCTTCCCTCTGCGTCTCAGGCACTTGGGGAGGCACCTGAGGGGCCACGGAAGGCAGCCTGTTGCCTGCGCCACCTGCGCCACTAGCAGCAGCAGCCGCATTTCTGCGATCTGCTGCCAGTGGCGGACGAACGGTCCTCGCTGGCAGGAGGCGGTCCTCGATGCCTGCAAACCGGGCATCCATCATTTTCCCGATTTGGGAAACGATGGCATGTACCTGCATCTCGCTTATAGGTGGCCCCTGCTGGTGGAACTTCTCAGGAGCAGAAGAACACCTAGAATCTTGGGGCTCCGCCTGCGGCGGACCTTCTGGTCGCACACGGAGGCCCACGACTTCCTCCCGAAGAACCACCATCTCTTGACGGAGGGCATCGACCTCTTTCCGCAGTCGATCGTTCAGCAGGTGGAGCCGTCGGGTCTCCTCGTTGGAGCTCCTGCTGGCGAGGCCCTCTATGGCCAGTCTGACCCGCTCTGCTGCTTCTCTGATGGCCCGCTGACTTGTACCCTTTAAGTTTTTAGACTTCCGAGTGGTATCCAAAACCACCTCGATGTCCATTAGGGCTCGTTTTTCAAGTTCCTCTGCAGTGGCAGAGGAACTCTGCCCCATGAGCGGAACCTCAGTGCTGACAGGCACCTCCACACTCTCTTCGACAGCCGTGTTGACGGCCATTTGGCATGCCGGCGACACGCTTTGGCAGTCCGACTCACTCTCCTCAGAGAGTGAACCATGTGGGGTGCCGGTTCGGAGAAACCTACCCCTCCCATCTCGGGCTGGTCTCCGCCCTCTGCTTGTTGCCGCCTTGGAAGGTACCTTCCGAGGTGGCAACATCTCCTCGTTCTCGTGAGGCCGCTTGAGATGTCCCGGAGATGCAAGCGTTTCAGGCGCACGACCCGACAACTCAGCACCAAGGCGACTCGGACCTCGCTGGCCACCTACCTCTGCCATAGTGGTGTCGCTTGACAACGCGCGCTCCACTGTACTATTACCCCTCTCAAGAACCACGCATGGCTCTGCTGGAGCCAGTGCTCCTGTCCTCTGTGACGCAGCGCCAGAGTCTGCCACTGCGTCCGCCTTCTCCACCAACTTATTTAGTTTTTTGTTTTTTAAATATTCTTCCATTTTGTTCCCACGAGTAGTTAGGAAATATTCGTCAGCCTAGGCAGAGCCTTTTACCTAGGTAAGCCTAATACTGTAGGGTGCGGCCGGTGCCCTACAGGGGAAGCGCTAATGACTGGACACCCTCCAGCCATTCATCCTCTCGCCACGCCTCGAAACTTAGGATTAGGTGGTTTTTTATCTAAGAGGTATCCTTCCTCTGGGCCAGGCAGTTAAGCCAAGCCCCCGACGGTGGCATTAGACATGCCTCCGTTCGCTGTCCGGCCAACCCGGCTCAGCGAACCCGCCGAAAGTTGTCTCTTCTAAGAATGCTCCTAGAGGAGAGACAACGAATGCCGCGTTGGTGCGCCTGCACCTCAGCGGCATGGTCACGTCCTCCGCTGTGCCCTCTGATTTTCAGAGGGTCACGCGGAGGAACGCCTCGTTGGTCCAGGCTGGACCCCTCCCCAGAATATTAGCCACGACAGTAACATTTCCCGTGGAAAAAGAATTTCTTCTCATTCCTCGAGGAAGGATACTGCCGCGCCCAGGGTGCACCGGCCCAGCAGCTGCTCTTCCCTCCAGACGTATCGAGAGGGACCAGCAGCCACTAGGCACACGTGGAGGAATTCTGACGCACCCCAACCTAACCTAACCTAACCTAACCTTTTTTTTTTTTTTTTTTTTTTTTTTTTTTTTTTTTTTTTTTTTTTTTGACGCTGGGAAAAAATGCATTACGCATACCCTCCCATCGGGGGACGGGAGGGGTATGTGGGACTCCCCGGACGGACCCGGTATACCCACTAAAACGACCCAGCGCATTCCCGCTTCGTCCGAGTGGCGGGGGACTGGGAAACCGGCACAGCCTTTACTTCCAGTCCTCCACCGACGATTGCAAGGTAGACCCCTCACACCCTCACGGGTGTGGAGGGTCGGGAATGACCGACGAAGGTGACGGGTGCAATGCGGGCGAAGGCACCCCCGCGCCTGTTGCCCGCCTGTCACCATGAGGAGGGAGGGCTTGACGCCTTGTCCCCCTTCTTCGTCTGAGGAGCGGCGCAGCGAGAGGATCGTCCTCCCGCGCTTGCTCCGAGAGAGGGCGGTTTGGGGAGAAATACACCCCCACCATCGCTATCTCTCCCCACGCGGCGGCCACGTATCCCGGTCTCCTCTCTAAGAGCGAGAGGGGAGGGGAGTCTGTGGAAGACCACGCCACCAACGCCACCAAGCATGCGGTGCAGAGGATGCGATGTTCGACTGTGTCCATCAGTCGGACATCGCACCCTCCTCCGCAGCCGCCGTAGGAACGGCGGTGTTAGCGGCAACAGCAGGCGCAGGCCCATTCAGCGCTTGCGCTTTGCCACGCTTAGGGGGAGGAATACACTTCCGCCCCTTCATTACGTGGCCAGATTGGCGGCCACTGGCGGCACACACCGCACAGTGTGGCGTGGCGGCCTTGCAGGAGGCGGCTTTGTGGCCCTCCTTGCCGCAGCGGTAGCATGTGTCCGTCCTGTCTACCTTGGACGGACACAGAGGCCTGGTGTGGCCGATGCCGAAGCACCGGAAACACCGCAGAGGCTGGTCCTCGAGTGCCCGGACTGCGCCCGAGCTGAACCCGACTTGAAGCCGTCCTTTCGCAAGGACGGCTTTGGCAGCGGCGATTGGGCACTCGAGGCGGATGGTGCCCATACCACCGCGGCCGGACCTTATGTCCCGGCCTTGGACCGCCGCGGCGCCACAGCCCCCTACCGCTGCGACCGCCGCCACCACCTCCTCCTTGGTGACGGAGTCATCTAGCTCCGTCACTTCAATGGCCGCCGACTTGACCGGCCGGGCCACCTTGGCCGAATCCGCGATAACCTCCTGCAGCTTGGCTGCAAAGAGGTCCGCATGGGCACTCCCCTCTGCCCCCGGGAACTCGAAAATTCGAGCCCCGGCTTGGGTCCGCCGGCAGGACACCCTGCTGATTCCCAGTTGGGTAGGGTCGGCATTAGCACGCGCCCGCACCAAAATGGACGCGTACGTCTCCCCTCGCTCCGCAGCCTCCGCGGTGAGCGTCACCACGACGGCCGCGGTTTTTGGGGGGACTAGCTTTTCCTTTCCCCTCCCTTTCCCTTTCCCCTTCTCCTTTCCCTTGCCGGTCGTCTGCGACTGGCTGGGAACGTTGGCGGTGGGGGCGACAGGGACGGCCGCCACCGACTTTTTACCTTTTCCCTTCCCCTTACGGGCCACTTCCGTCCACTCGTTGGACGGGGTGGTTGAAGGGAGAAGGGCGTCTTCCACCTGGGAGGAGGACGGCCCCGGCTCGCACTGCCTCTTATCCGCCGCAATCGGCGGTCGGGGGCGTGTCTCCGGCAAGAGCCGGTCCTCGATTCCTGCTAAGCAGGCTCTTGTGAAGGCCCTCTCCTCCATTACAACCTTGCGGATGATAACCTCAAGGTTGGAGGAGGGACCCTCTGCCACAGGGCTCGTCTCGGCTTGTTGTGGCCGGGCCGTGGCTTCAGCCAGCTTTTGGTGAAGCTGCCTGACCTCCGACTGCAGGCGATCTATCTTCGCCTGCATTTGCCGGGTCTCGTCGGTGGCCTTCCGCCGGACAAGCTCCGCGACGACACCGCGCATGCTCGCGGCCCTGCTCTTGAGGGCCTTCTGAAAGGTCCCCTTTAGGTTGGAGGACTTAGAAGCGACCTCCACGATCTCCTCCTCGTCCTCCTCCGCCATTCTCTCCAGCTCGGCTAGAGAATGGTCCGCGTATAGAACGCGGGACGCACCGTACCCGGACTTGGCCCGGGCGGCGTGCGCCCGCTTCTCTTTGGCAGCAACCCGCTCCTCCAGCTCTTGCTGGAGCTGCGCCCGCCGAGCCAGGTCCAACTGGCGTTGGGCGTCCGCGAGCCCAACGACATGGGTATCCGCGGCCGCCGTCGGCTTTTTAGCCTTCGAGGCCGTGGAGCCTTCGTACCCACCGCTCCGGTGGACCCGCTTCCGTGACCGAGAGTCGTCCGCGTCCGACACAGTGGTAAGTGAGTCGTTGTCAGACGACTCACTCGCCCCTCCGAAGAAGCTAGCCGCAGACGGCGCGCGGCTAGTCTCTGACGCTCGCGCGTCGTAGTGGCCCTGAGAAGGGCCTTTTGGTTGGCCCTGAGAAGGGCCTTTCGGTTGGCCCTGAGAAGGGCCTTTGGGTTGGCCCTGAGAAGGGCCTTTGGGTTGGCCCTGAGAAGGGCCTTTTGGTTTTAAAAAGCGCCCGCAGGCGTCCCGCGAGGGTTTGGGCATTCCGCAGATTCGTAGTATAAAGGCAATTGATAAAATAAGCTACGAGAGCACAGAGCACTTTAGCCAACCCAGTCTGCCACTCCGTTACGGTGGTCAGAACTGGGCTGTTTCCAGGGGACACGACGTGGACGTAAGCTCTGTGGGGGGTCCCCCAACCTAACCTAACCTAACCTAACCTAACCTAACCTAACCTAACCTAACCTAACCTAACCGTTGATATCTTCGCTTCCAGACGTGCGATTTTGAAGCTGTTTTCAGCATTTTTAGACCAAACTAGGCCTCCGCCTACGTTCTGACCATATCGCACGCATTTACACGCGCGTCGGGACTTCATCCCTACTAACACTCAGGAATTTCCGAATTTTTCATAGTAAATTCTCAAAATTAATTGTTTTTCTAAATTCTTTTGCAAAAATAACGTTAGTTTATAGTTTAAATAGTCCTCACCCTTCATCCCTGAATTCTGGTCCGCGATCCGTGTCCCGGTCTCCAGGTTGTGGGGTGAAATTCAAAATTTTTTGGTTCAAAAACTGGTTTTTTGACCGAAACTCAAAATTTTTGGTCGGCACCTAATAAGTTTTATTCCGAATATCGCTAGCCCGCGCGGAGACGCGTCTCTGGACACCTCGCCCGCGCCCCTAGCCCGAATAAAACATAACTTTTTCAAAAAAATAGTTTTTTCATACATTCCTGTTAGTACCCAAAATCCACCTAAGGGATTGAATTAAAAACACAAACGTTGATATCTTCGCTTCCAGACGTGCGATTTTGAAGCTGTTTTCAGCATTTTTAGACCAAACTAGGCCTCCGCCTACGTTCTGACCATATCGCACGCATTTACACGCGCGTCGGGACTTCATCCCTACTAACACTCAGGAATTTCCGAATTTTTCATAGTAAATTCTCAAAATTAATTGTTTTTCTAAATTCTTTTGCAAAAATAACGTTAGTTTATAGTTTAAATAGTCCTCACCCTTCATCCCTGAATTCTGGTCCGCGATCCGTGTCCCGGTCTCCAGGTTGTGGGGTGAAATTCAAAATTTTTTGGTTCAAAAACTGGTTTTTTGACCGAAACTCAAAATTTTTGGTCGGCACCTAATAAGTTTTATTCCGAATATCGCTAGCCCGCGCGGAGACGCGTCTCTGGACACCTCGCCCGCGCCCCTAGCCCGAATAAAACATAACTTTTTCAAAAAAATAGTTTTTTCATACATTCCTGTTAGTACCCAAAATCCACCTAAGGGATTGAATTAAAAACACAAACGTTGATATCTTCGCTTCCAGACGTGCGATTTTGAAGCTGTTTTCAGCATTTTTAGACCAAACTAGGCCTCCGCCTACGTTCTGACCATATCGCACGCATTTACACGCGCGTCGGGACTTCATCCCTACTAACACTCAGGAATTTCCGAATTTTTCATAGTAAATTCTCAAAATTAATTGTTTTTCTAAATTCTTTTGCAAAAATAACGTTAGTTTATAGTTTAAATAGTCCTCACCCTTCATCCCTGAATTCTGGTCCGCGATCCGTGTCCCGGTCTCCAGGTTGTGGGGTGAAATTCAAAATTTTTTGGTTCAAAAACTGGTTTTTTGACCGAAACTCAACATTTTTGGTCGGCACCTAATAAGTTTTATTCCGAATATCGCTAGCCCGCGCGGAGACGCGTCTCTGGACACCTCGCCCGCGCCCCTAGCCCGAATAAAACATAACTTTTTCAAAAAAATAGTTTTTTCATACATTCCTGTTAGTACCCAAAATCCACCTAAGGGATTGAATTAAAAACACAAACGTTGATATCTTCGCTTCCAGACGTGCGATTTTGAAGCTGTTTTCAGCATTTTTAGACCAAACTAGGCCTCCGCCTACGTTCTGACCATATCGCACGCATTTACACGCGCGTCGGGACTTCATCCCTACTAACACTCAGGAATTTCCGAATTTTTCATAGTAAATTCTCAAAATTAATTGTTTTTCTAAATTCTTTTGCAAAAATAACGTTAGTTTATAGTTTAAATAGTCCTCACCCTTCATCCCTGAATTCTGGTCCGCGATCCGTGTCCCGGTCTCCAGGTTGTGGGGTGAAATTCAAAATTTTTTGGTTCAAAAACTGGTTTTTTGACCGAAACTCAAAATTTTTGGTCGGCACCTAATAAGTTTTATTCCGAATATCGCTAGCCCGCGCGGAGACGCGTCTCTGGACACCTCGCCCGCGCCCCTAGCCCGAATAAAACATAACTTTTTCAAAAAAATAGTTTTTTCATACATTCCTGTTAGTACCCAAAATCCACCTAAGGGATTGAATTAAAAACACAAACGTTGATATCTTCGCTTCCAGACGTGCGATTTTGAAGCTGTTTTCAGCATTTTTAGACCAAACTAGGCCTCCGCCTACGTTCTGACCATATCGCACGCATTTACACGCGCGTCGGGACTTCATCCCTACTAACACTCAGGAATTTCCGAATTTTTCATAGTAAATTCTCAAAATTAATTGTTTTTCTAAATTCTTTTGCAAAAATAACGTTAGTTTATAGTTTAAATAGTCCTCACCCTTCATCCCTGAATTCTGGTCCGCGATCCGTGTCCCGGTCTCCAGGTTGTGGGGTGAAATTCAAAATTTTTTGGTTCAAAAACTGGTTTTTTGACCGAAACTCAAAATTTTTGGTCGGCACCTAATAAGTTTTATTCCGAATATCGCTAGCCCGCGCGGAGACGCGTCTCTGGACACCTCGCCCGCGCCCCTAGCCCGAATAAAACATAACTTTTTCAAAAAAATAGTTTTTTCATACATTCCTGTTAGTACCCAAAATCCACCTAAGGGATTGAATTAAAAACACAAACGTTGATATCTTCGCTTCCAGACGTGCGATTTTGAAGCTGTTTTCAGCATTTTTAGACCAAACTAGGCCTCCGCCTACGTTCTGACCATATCGCACGCATTTACACGCGCGTCGGGACTTCATCCCTACTAACACTCAGGAATTTCCGAATTTTTCATAGTAAATTCTCAAAATTAATTGTTTTTCTAAATTCTTTTGCAAAAATAACGTTAGTTTATAGTTTAAATAGTCCTCACCCTTCATCCCTGAATTCTGGTCCGCGATCCGTGTCCCGGTCTCCAGGTTGTGGGGTGAAATTCAAAATTTTTTGGTTCAAAAACTGGTTTTTTGACCGAAACTCAAAATTTTTGGTCGGCACCTAATAAGTTTTATTCCGAATATCGCTAGCCCGCGCGGAGACGCGTCTCTGGACACCTCGCCCGCGCCCCTAGCCCGAATAAAACATAACTTTTTCAAAAAAATAGTTTTTTCATACATTCCTGTTAGTACCCAAAATCCACCTAAGGGATTGAATTAAAAACACAAACGTTGATATCTTCGCTTCCAGACGTGCGATTTTGAAGCTGTTTTCAGCATTTTTAGACCAAACTAGGCCTCCGCCTACGTTCTGACCATATCGCACGCATTTACACGCGCGTCGGGACTTCATCCCTACTAACACTCAGGAATTTCCGAATTTTTCATAGTAAATTCTCAAAATTAATTGTTTTTCTAAATTCTTTTGCAAAAATAACGTTAGTTTATAGTTTAAATAGTCCTCACCCTTCATCCCTGAATTCTGGTCCGCGATCCGTGTCCCGGTCTCCAGGTTGTGGGGTGAAATTCAAAATTTTTTGGTTCAAAAACTGGTTTTTTGACCGAAACTCAAAATTTTTGGTCGGCACCTAATAAGTTTTATTCCGAATATCGCTAGCCCGCGCGGAGACGCGTCTCTGGACACCTCGCCCGCGCCCCTAGCCCGAATAAAACATAACTTTTTCAAAAAAATAGTTTTTTCATACATTCCTGTTAGTACCCAAAATCCACCTAAGGGATTGAATTAAAAACACAAACGTTGATATCTTCGCTTCCAGACGTGCGATTTTGAAGCTGTTTTCAGCATTTTTAGACCAAACTAGGCCTCCGCCTACGTTCTGACCATATCGCACGCATTTACACGCGCGTCGGGACTTCATCCCTACTAACACTCAGGAATTTCCGAATTTTTCATAGTAAATTCTCAAAATTAATTGTTTTTCTAAATTCTTTTGCAAAAATAACGTTAGTTTATAGTTTAAATAGTCCTCACCCTTCATCCCTGAATTCTGGTCCGCGATCCGTGTCCCGGTCTCCAGGTTGTGGGGTGAAATTCAAAATTTTTTGGTTCAAAAACTGGTTTTTTGACCGAAACTCAAAATTTTTGGTCGGCACCTAATAAGTTTTATTCCGAATATCGCTAGCCCGCGCGGAGACGCGTCTCTGGACACCTCGCCCGCGCCCCTAGCCCGAATAAAACATAACTTTTTCAAAAAAATAGTTTTTTCATACATTCCTGTTAGTACCCAAAATCCACCTAAGGGATTGAATTAAAAACACAAACGTTGATATCTTCGCTTCCAGACGTGCGATTTTGAAGCTGTTTTCAGCATTTTTAGACCAAACTAGGCCTCCGCCTACGTTCTGACCATATCGCACGCATTTACACGCGCGTCGGGACTTCATCCCTACTAACACTCAGGAATTTCCGAATTTTTCATAGTAAATTCTCAAAATTAATTGTTTTTCTAAATTCTTTTGCAAAAATAACGTTAGTTTATAGTTTAAATAGTCCTCACCCTTCATCCCTGAATTCTGGTCCGCGATCCGTGTCCCGGTCTCCAGGTTGTGGGGTGAAATTCAAAATTTTTTGGTTCAAAAACTGGTTTTTTGACCGAAACTCAAAATTTTTGGTCGGCACCTAATAAGTTTTATTCCGAATATCGCTAGCCCGCGCGGAGACGCGTCTCTGGACACCTCGCCCGCGCCCCTAGCCCGAATAAAACATAACTTTTTCAAAAAAATAGTTTTTTCATACATTCCTGTTAGTACCCAAAATCCACCTAAGGGATTGAATTAAAAACACAAACGTTGATATCTTCGCTTCCAGACGTGCGATTTTGAAGCTGTTTTCAGCATTTTTAGACCAAACTAGGCCTCCGCCTACGTTCTGACCATATCGCACGCATTTACACGCGCGTCGGGACTTCATCCCTACTAACACTCAGGAATTTCCGAATTTTTCATAGTAAATTCTCAAAATTAATTGTTTTTCTAAATTCTTTTGCAAAAATAACGTTAGTTTATAGTTTAAATAGTCCTCACCCTTCATCCCTGAATTCTGGTCCGCGATCCGTGTCCCGGTCTCCAGGTTGTGGGGTGAAATTCAAAATTTTTTGGTTCAAAAACTGGTTTTTTGACCGAAACTCAAAATTTTTGGTCGGCACCTAATAAGTTTTATTCCGAATATCGCTAGCCCGCGCGGAGACGCGTCTCTGGACACCTCGCCCGCGCCCCTAGCCCGAATAAAACATAACTTTTTCAAAAAAATAGTTTTTTCATACATTCCTGTTAGTACCCAAAATCCACCTAAGGGATTGAATTAAAAACACAAACGTTGATATCTTCGCTTCCAGACGTGCGATTTTGAAGCTGTTTTCAGCATTTTTAGACCAAACTAGGCCTCCGCCTACGTTCTGACCATATCGCACGCATTTACACGCGCGTCGGGACTTCATCCCTACTAACACTCAGGAATTTCCGAATTTTTCATAGTAAATTCTCAAAATTAATTGTTTTTCTAAATTCTTTTGCAAAAATAACGTTAGTTTATAGTTTAAATAGTCCTCACCCTTCATCCCTGAATTCTGGTCCGCGATCCGTGTCCCGGTCTCCAGGTTGTGGGGTGAAATTCAAAATTTTTTGGTTCAAAAACTGGTTTTTTGACCGAAACTCAAAATTTTTGGTCGGCACCTAATAAGTTTTATTCCGAATATCGCTAGCCCGCGCGGAGACGCGTCTCTGGACACCTCGCCCGCGCCCCTAGCCCGAATAAAACATAACTTTTTCAAAAAAATAGTTTTTTCATACATTCCTGTTAGTACCCAAAATCCACCTAAGGGATTGAATTAAAAACACAAACGTTGATATCTTCGCTTCCAGACGTGCGATTTTGAAGCTGTTTTCAGCATTTTTAGACCAAACTAGGCCTCCGCCTACGTTCTGACCATATCGCACGCATTTACACGCGCGTCGGGACTTCATCCCTACTAACACTCAGGAATTTCCGAATTTTTCATAGTAAATTCTCAAAATTAATTGTTTTTCTAAATTCTTTTGCAAAAATAACGTTAGTTTATAGTTTAAATAGTCCTCACCCTTCATCCCTGAATTCTGGTCCGCGATCCGTGTCCCGGTCTCCAGGTTGTGGGGTGAAATTCAAAATTTTTTGGTTCAAAAACTGGTTTTTTGACCGAAACTCAAAATTTTTGGTCGGCACCTAATAAGTTTTATTCCGAATATCGCTAGCCCGCGCGGAGACGCGTCTCTGGACACCTCGCCCGCGCCCCTAGCCCGAATAAAACATAACTTTTTCAAAAAAATAGTTTTTTCATACATTCCTGTTAGTACCCAAAATCCACCTAAGGGATTGAATTAAAAACACAAACGTTGATATCTTCGCTTCCAGACGTGCGATTTTGAAGCTGTTTTCAGCATTTTTAGACCAAACTAGGCCTCCGCCTACGTTCTGACCATATCGCACGCATTTACACGCGCGTCGGGACTTCATCCCTACTAACACTCAGGAATTTCCGAATTTTTCATAGTAAATTCTCAAAATTAATTGTTTTTCTAAATTCTTTTGCAAAAATAACGTTAGTTTATAGTTTAAATAGTCCTCACCCTTCATCCCTGAATTCTGGTCCGCGATCCGTGTCCCGGTCTCCAGGTTGTGGGGTGAAATTCAAAATTTTTTGGTTCAAAAACTGGTTTTTTGACCGAAACTCAAAATTTTTGGTCGGCACCTAATAAGTTTTATTCCGAATATCGCTAGCCCGCGCGGAGACGCGTCTCTGGACACCTCGCCCGCGCCCCTAGCCCGAATAAAACATAACTTTTTCAAAAAAATAGTTTTTTCATACATTCCTGTTAGTACCCAAAATCCACCTAAGGGATTGAATTAAAAACACAAACGTTGATATCTTCGCTTCCAGACGTGCGATTTTGAAGCTGTTTTCAGCATTTTTAGACCAAACTAGGCCTCCGCCTACGTTCTGACCATATCGCACGCATTTACACGCGCGTCGGGACTTCATCCCTACTAACACTCAGGAATTTCCGAATTTTTCATAGTAAATTCTCAAAATTAATTGTTTTTCTAAATTCTTTTGCAAAAATAACGTTAGTTTATAGTTTAAATAGTCCTCACCCTTCATCCCTGAATTCTGGTCCGCGATCCGTGTCCCGGTCTCCAGGTTGTGGGGTGAAATTCAAAATTTTTTGGTTCAAAAACTGGTTTTTTGACCGAAACTCAAAATTTTTGGTCGGCACCTAATAAGTTTTATTCCGAATATCGCTAGCCCGCGCGGAGACGCGTCTCTGGACACCTCGCCCGCGCCCCTAGCCCGAATAAAACATAACTTTTTCAAAAAAATAGTTTTTTCATACATTCCTGTTAGTACCCAAAATCCACCTAAGGGATTGAATTAAAAACACAAACGTTGATATCTTCGCTTCCAGACGTGCGATTTTGAAGCTGTTTTCAGCATTTTTAGACCAAACTAGGCCTCCGCCTACGTTCTGACCATATCGCACGCATTTACACGCGCGTCGGGACTTCATCCCTACTAACACTCAGGAATTTCCGAATTTTTCATAGTAAATTCTCAAAATTAATTGTTTTTCTAAATTCTTTTGCAAAAATAACGTTAGTTTATAGTTTAAATAGTCCTCACCCTTCATCCCTGAATTCTGGTCCGCGATCCGTGTCCCGGTCTCCAGGTTGTGGGGTGAAATTCAAAATTTTTTGGTTCAAAAACTGGTTTTTTGACCGAAACTCAAAATTTTTGGTCGGCACCTAATAAGTTTTATTCCGAATATCGCTAGCCCGCGCGGAGACGCGTCTCTGGACACCTCGCCCGCGCCCCTAGCCCGAATAAAACATAACTTTTTCAAAAAAATAGTTTTTTCATACATTCCTGTTAGTACCCAAAATCCACCTAAGGGATTGAATTAAAAACACAAACGTTGATATCTTCGCTTCCAGACGTGCGATTTTGAAGCTGTTTTCAGCATTTTTAGACCAAACTAGGCCTCCGCCTACGTTCTGACCATATCGCACGCATTTACACGCGCGTCGGGACTTCATCCCTACTAACACTCAGGAATTTCCGAATTTTTCATAGTAAATTCTCAAAATTAATTGTTTTTCTAAATTCTTTTGCAAAAATAACGTTAGTTTATAGTTTAAATAGTCCTCACCCTTCATCCCTGAATTCTGGTCCGCGATCCGTGTCCCGGTCTCCAGGTTTTGGGGTGAAATTCAAAATTTTTTGGTTCAAAAACTGGTTTTTTGACCGAAACTCAAAATTTTTGGTCGGCACCTAATAAGTTTTATTCCGAATATCGCTAGCCCGCGCGGAGACGCGTCTCTGGACACCTCGCCCGCGCCCCTAGCCCGAATAAAACATAACTTTTTCAAAAAAATAGTTTTTTCATACATTCCTGTTAGTACCCAAAATCCACCTAAGGGATTGAATTAAAAACACAAACGTTGATATCTTCGCTTCCAGACGTGCGATTTTGAAGCTGTTTTCAGCATTTTTAGACCAAACTAGGCCTCCGCCTACGTTCTGACCATATCGCACGCATTTACACGCGCGTCGGGACTTCATCCCTACTAACACTCAGGAATTTCCGAATTTTTCATAGTAAATTCTCAAAATTAATTGTTTTTCTAAATTCTTTTGCAAAAATAACGTTAGTTTATAGTTTAAATAGTCCTCACCCTTCATCCCTGAATTCTGGTCCGCGATCCGTGTCCCGGTCTCCAGGTTGTGGGGTGAAATTCAAAATTTTTTGGTTCAAAAACTGGTTTTTTGACCGAAACTCAAAATTTTTGGTCGGCACCTAATAAGTTTTATTCCGAATATCGCTAGCCCGCGCGGAGACGCGTCTCTGGACACCTCGCCCGCGCCCCTAGCCCGAATAAAACATAACTTTTTCAAAAAAATAGTTTTTTCATACATTCCTGTTAGTACCCAAAATCCACCTAAGGGATTGAATTAAAAACACAAACGTTGATATCTTCGCTTCCAGACGTGCGATTTTGAAGCTGTTTTCAGCATTTTTAGACCAAACTAGGCCTCCGCCTACGTTCTGACCATATCGCACGCATTTACACGCGCGTCGGGACTTCATCCCTACTAACACTCAGGAATTTCCGAATTTTTCATAGTAAATTCTCAAAATTAATTGTTTTTCTAAATTCTTTTGCAAAAATAACGTTAGTTTATAGTTTAAATAGTCCTCACCCTTCATCCCTGAATTCTGGTCCGCGATCCGTGTCCCGGTCTCCAGGTTGTGGGGTGAAATTCAAAATTTTTTGGTTCAAAAACTGGTTTTTTGACCGAAACTCAAAATTTTTGGTCGGCACCTAATAAGTTTTATTCCGAATATCGCTAGCCCGCGCGGAGACGCGTCTCTGGACACCTCGCCCGCGCCCCTAGCCCGAATAAAACATAACTTTTTCAAAAAAATAGTTTTTTCATACATTCCTGTTAGTACCCAAAATCCACCTAAGGGATTGAATTAAAAACACAAACGTTGATATCTTCGCTTCCAGACGTGCGATTTTGAAGCTGTTTTCAGCATTTTTAGACCAAACTAGGCCTCCGCCTACGTTCTGACCATATCGCACGCATTTACACGCGCGTCGGGACTTCATCCCTACTAACACTCAGGAATTTCCGAATTTTTCATAGTAAATTCTCAAAATTAATTGTTTTTCTAAATTCTTTTGCAAAAATAACGTTAGTTTATAGTTTAAATAGTCCTCACCCTTCATCCCTGAATTCTGGTCCGCGATCCGTGTCCCGGTCTCCAGGTTGTGGGGTGAAATTCAAAATTTTTTGGTTCAAAAACTGGTTTTTTGACCGAAACTCAAAATTTTTGGTCGGCACCTAATAAGTTTTATTCCGAATATCGCTAGCCCGCGCGGAGACGCGTCTCTGGACACCTCGCCCGCGCCCCTAGCCCGAATAAAACATAACTTTTTCAAAAAAATAGTTTTTTCATACATTCCTGTTAGTACCCAAAATCCACCTAAGGGATTGAATTAAAAACACAAACGTTGATATCTTCGCTTCCAGACGTGCGATTTTGAAGCTGTTTTCAGCATTTTTAGACCAAACTAGGCCTCCGCCTACGTTCTGACCATATCGCACGCATTTACACGCGCGTCGGGACTTCATCCCTACTAACACTCAGGAATTTCCGAATTTTTCATAGTAAATTCTCAAAATTAATTGTTTTTCTAAATTCTTTTGCAAAAATAACGTTAGTTTATAGTTTAAATAGTCCTCACCCTTCATCCCTGAATTCTGGTCCGCGATCCGTGTCCCGGTCTCCAGGTTGTGGGGTGAAATTCAAAATTTTTTGGTTCAAAAACTGGTTTTTTGACCGAAACTCAAAATTTTTGGTCGGCACCTAATAAGTTTTATTCCGAATATCGCTAGCCCGCGCGGAGACGCGTCTCTGGACACCTCGCCCGCGCCCCTAGCCCGAATAAAACATAACTTTTTCAAAAAAATAGTTTTTTCATACATTCCTGTTAGTACCCAAAATCCACCTAAGGGATTGAATTAAAAACACAAACGTTGATATCTTCGCTTCCAGACGTGCGATTTTGAAGCTGTTTTCAGCATTTTTAGACCAAACTAGGCCTCCGCCTACGTTCTGACCATATCGCACGCATTTACACGCGCGTCGGGACTTCATCCCTACTAACACTCAGGAATTTCCGAATTTTTCATAGTAAATTCTCAAAATTAATTGTTTTTCTAAATTCTTTTGCAAAAATAACGTTAGTTTATAGTTTAAATAGTCCTCACCCTTCATCCCTGAATTCTGGTCCGCGATCCGTGTCCCGGTCTCCAGGTTGTGGGGTGAAATTCAAAATTTTTTGGTTCAAAAACTGGTTTTTTGACCGAAACTCAAAATTTTTGGTCGGCACCTAATAAGTTTTATTCCGAATATCGCTAGCCCGCGCGGAGACGCGTCTCTGGACACCTCGCCCGCGCCCCTAGCCCGAATAAAACATAACTTTTTCAAAAAAATAGTTTTTTCATACATTCCTGTTAGTACCCAAAATCCACCTAAGGGATTGAATTAAAAACACAAACGTTGATATCTTCGCTTCCAGACGTGCGATTTTGAAGCTGTTTTCAGCATTTTTAGACCAAACTAGGCCTCCGCCTACGTTCTGACCATATCGCACGCATTTACACGCGCGTCGGGACTTCATCCCTACTAACACTCAGGAATTTCCGAATTTTTCATAGTAAATTCTCAAAATTAATTGTTTTTCTAAATTCTTTTGCAAAAATAACGTTAGTTTATAGTTTAAATAGTCCTCACCCTTCATCCCTGAATTCTGGTCCGCGATCCGTGTCCCGGTCTCCAGGTTGTGGGGTGAAATTCAAAATTTTTTGGTTCAAAAACTGGTTTTTTGACCGAAACTCAAAATTTTTGGTCGGCACCTAATAAGTTTTATTCCGAATATCGCTAGCCCGCGCGGAGACGCGTCTCTGGACACCTCGCCCGCGCCCCTAGCCCGAATAAAACATAACTTTTTCAAAAAAATAGTTTTTTCATACATTCCTGTTAGTACCCAAAATCCACCTAAGGGATTGAATTAAAAACACAAACGTTGATATCTTCGCTTCCAGACGTGCGATTTTGAAGCTGTTTTCAGCATTTTTAGACCAAACTAGGCCTCCGCCTACGTTCTGACCATATCGCACGCATTTACACGCGCGTCGGGACTTCATCCCTACTAACACTCAGGAATTTCCGAATTTTTCATAGTAAATTCTCAAAATTAATTGTTTTTCTAAATTCTTTTGCAAAAATAACGTTAGTTTATAGTTTAAATAGTCCTCACCCTTCATCCCTGAATTCTGGTCCGCGATCCGTGTCCCGGTCTCCAGGTTGTGGGGTGAAATTCAAAATTTTTTGGTTCAAAAACTGGTTTTTTGACCGAAACTCAAAATTTTTGGTCGGCACCTAATAAGTTTTATTCCGAATATCGCTAGCCCGCGCGGAGACGCGTCTCTGGACACCTCGCCCGCGCCCCTAGCCCGAATAAAACATAACTTTTTCAAAAAAATAGTTTTTTCATACATTCCTGTTAGTACCCAAAATCCACCTAAGGGATTGAATTAAAAACACAAACGTTGATATCTTCGCTTCCAGACGTGCGATTTTGAAGCTGTTTTCAGCATTTTTAGACCAAACTAGGCCTCCGCCTACGTTCTGACCATATCGCACGCATTTACACGCGCGTCGGGACTTCATCCCTACTAACACTCAGGAATTTCCGAATTTTTCATAGTAAATTCTCAAAATTAATTGTTTTTCTAAATTCTTTTGCAAAAATAACGTTAGTTTATAGTTTAAATAGTCCTCACCCTTCATCCCTGAATTCTGGTCCGCGATCCGTGTCCCGGTCTCCAGGTTGTGGGGTGAAATTCAAAATTTTTTGGTTCAAAAACTGGTTTTTTGACCGAAACTCAAAATTTTTGGTCGGCACCTAATAAGTTTTATTCCGAATATCGCTAGCCCGCGCGGAGACGCGTCTCTGGACACCTCGCCCGCGCCCCTAGCCCGAATAAAACATAACTTTTTCAAAAAAATAGTTTTTTCATACATTCCTGTTAGTACCCAAAATCCACCTAAGGGATTGAATTAAAAACACAAACGTTGATATCTTCGCTTCCAGACGTGCGATTTTGAAGCTGTTTTCAGCATTTTTAGACCAAACTAGGCCTCCGCCTACGTTCTGACCATATCGCACGCATTTACACGCGCGTCGGGACTTCATCCCTACTAACACTCAGGAATTTCCGAATTTTTCATAGTAAATTCTCAAAATTAATTGTTTTTCTAAATTCTTTTGCAAAAATAACGTTAGTTTATAGTTTAAATAGTCCTCACCCTTCATCCCTGAATTCTGGTCCGCGATCCGTGTCCCGGTCTCCAGGTTGTGGGGTGAAATTCAAAATTTTTTGGTTCAAAAACTGGTTTTTTGACCGAAACTCAAAATTTTTGGTCGGCACCTAATAAGTTTTATTCCGAATATCGCTAGCCCGCGCGGAGACGCGTCTCTGGACACCTCGCCCGCGCCCCTAGCCCGAATAAAACATAACTTTTTCAAAAAAATAGTTTTTTCATACATTCCTGTTAGTACCCAAAATCCACCTAAGGGATTGAATTAAAAACACAAACGTTGATATCTTCGCTTCCAGACGTGCGATTTTGAAGCTGTTTTCAGCATTTTTAGACCAAACTAGGCCTCCGCCTACGTTCTGACCATATCGCACGCATTTACACGCGCGTCGGGACTTCATCCCTACTAACACTCAGGAATTTCCGAATTTTTCATAGTAAATTCTCAAAATTAATTGTTTTTCTAAATTCTTTTGCAAAAATAACGTTAGTTTATAGTTTAAATAGTCCTCACCCTTCATCCCTGAATTCTGGTCCGCGATCCGTGTCCCGGTCTCCAGGTTGTGGGGTGAAATTCAAAATTTTTTGGTTCAAAAACTGGTTTTTTGACCGAAACTCAAAATTTTTGGTCGGCACCTAATAAGTTTTATTCCGAATATCGCTAGCCCGCGCGGAGACGCGTCTCTGGACACCTCGCCCGCGCCCCTAGCCCGAATAAAACATAACTTTTTCAAAAAAATAGTTTTTTCATACATTCCTGTTAGTACCCAAAATCCACCTAAGGGATTGAATTAAAAACACAAACGTTGATATCTTCGCTTCCAGACGTGCGATTTTGAAGCTGTTTTCAGCATTTTTAGACCAAACTAGGCCTCCGCCTACGTTCTGACCATATCGCACGCATTTACACGCGCGTCGGGACTTCATCCCTACTAACACTCAGGAATTTCCGAATTTTTCATAGTAAATTCTCAAAATTAATTGTTTTTCTAAATTCTTTTGCAAAAATAACGTTAGTTTATAGTTTAAATAGTCCTCACCCTTCATCCCTGAATTCTGGTCCGCGATCCGTGTCCCGGTCTCCAGGTTGTGGGGTGAAATTCAAAATTTTTTGGTTCAAAAACTGGTTTTTTGACCGAAACTCAAAATTTTTGGTCGGCACCTAATAAGTTTTATTCCGAATATCGCTAGCCCGCGCGGAGACGCGTCTCTGGACACCTCGCCCGCGCCCCTAGCCCGAATAAAACATAACTTTTTCAAAAAAATAGTTTTTTCATACATTCCTGTTAGTACCCAAAATCCACCTAAGGGATTGAATTAAAAACACAAACGTTGATATCTTCGCTTCCAGACGTGCGATTTTGAAGCTGTTTTCAGCATTTTTAGACCAAACTAGGCCTCCGCCTACGTTCTGACCATATCGCACGCATTTACACGCGCGTCGGGACTTCATCCCTACTAACACTCAGGAATTTCCGAATTTTTCATAGTAAATTCTCAAAATTAATTGTTTTTCTAAATTCTTTTGCAAAAATAACGTTAGTTTATAGTTTAAATAGTCCTCACCCTTCATCCCTGAATTCTGGTCCGCGATCCGTGTCCCGGTCTCCAGGTTGTGGGGTGAAATTCAAAATTTTTTGGTTCAAAAACTGGTTTTTTGACCGAAACTCAAAATTTTTGGTCGGCACCTAATAAGTTTTATTCCGAATATCGCTAGCCCGCGCGGAGACGCGTCTCTGGACACCTCGCCCGCGCCCCTAGCCCGAATAAAACATAACTTTTTCAAAAAAATAGTTTTTTCATACATTCCTGTTAGTACCCAAAATCCACCTAAGGGATTGAATTAAAAACACAAACGTTGATATCTTCGCTTCCAGACGTGCGATTTTGAAGCTGTTTTCAGCATTTTTAGACCAAACTAGGCCTCCGCCTACGTTCTGACCATATCGCACGCATTTACACGCGCGTCGGGACTTCATCCCTACTAACACTCAGGAATTTCCGAATTTTTCATAGTAAATTCTCAAAATTAATTGTTTTTCTAAATTCTTTTGCAAAAATAACGTTAGTTTATAGTTTAAATAGTCCTCACCCTTCATCCCTGAATTCTGGTCCGCGATCCGTGTCCCGGTCTCCAGGTTGTGGGGTGAAATTCAAAATTTTTTGGTTCAAAAACTGGTTTTTTGACCGAAACTCAAAATTTTTGGTCGGCACCTAATAAGTTTTATTCCGAATATCGCTAGCCCGCGCGGAGACGCGTCTCTGGACACCTCGCCCGCGCCCCTAGCCCGAATAAAACATAACTTTTTCAAAAAATAGTTTTTTCATACATTCCTGTTAGTACCCAAAATCCACCTAAGGGATTGAATTAAAAACACAAACGTTGATATCTTCGCTTCCAGACGTGCGATTTTGAAGCTGTTTTCAGCATTTTTAGACCAAACTAGGCCTCCGCCTACGTTCTGACCATATCGCACGCATTTACACGCGCGTCGGGACTTCATCCCTACTAACACTCAGGAATTTCCGAATTTTTCATAGTAAATTCTCAAAATTAATTGTTTTTCTAAATTCTTTTGCAAAAATAACGTTAGTTTATAGTTTAAATAGTCCTCACCCTTCATCCCTGAATTCTGGTCCGCGATCCGTGTCCCGGTCTCCAGGTTGTGGGGTGAAATTCAAAATTTTTTGGTTCAAAAACTGGTTTTTTGACCGAAACTCAAAATTTTTGGTCGGCACCTAATAAGTTTTATTCCGAATATCGCTAGCCCGCGCGGAGACGCGTCTCTGGACACCTCGCCCGCGCCCCTAGCCCGAATAAAACATAACTTTTTCAAAAAAATAGTTTTTTCATACATTCCTGTTAGTACCCAAAATCCACCTAAGGGATTGAATTAAAAACACAAACGTTGATATCTTCGCTTCCAGACGTGCGATTTTGAAGCTGTTTTCAGCATTTTTAGACCAAACTAGGCCTCCGCCTACGTTCTGACCATATCGCACGCATTTACACGCGCGTCGGGACTTCATCCCTACTAACACTCAGGAATTTCCGAATTTTTCATAGTAAATTCTCAAAATTAATTGTTTTTCTAAATTCTTTTGCAAAAATAACGTTAGTTTATAGTTTAAATAGTCCTCACCCTTCATCCCTGAATTCTGGTCCGCGATCCGTGTCCCGGTCTCCAGGTTGTGGGGTGAAATTCAAAATTTTTTGGTTCAAAAACTGGTTTTTTGACCGAAACTCAAAATTTTTGGTCGGCACCTAATAAGTTTTATTCCGAATATCGCTAGCCCGCGCGGAGACGCGTCTCTGGACACCTCGCCCGCGCCCCTAGCCCGAATAAAACATAACTTTTTCAAAAAAATAGTTTTTTCATACATTCCTGTTAGTACCCAAAATCCACCTAAGGGATTGAATTAAAAACACAAACGTTGATATCTTCGCTTCCAGACGTGCGATTTTGAAGCTGTTTTCAGCATTTTTAGACCAAACTAGGCCTCCGCCTACGTTCTGACCATATCGCACGCATTTACACGCGCGTCGGGACTTCATCCCTACTAACACTCAGGAATTTCCGAATTTTTCATAGTAAATTCTCAAAATTAATTGTTTTTCTAAATTCTTTTGCAAAAATAACGTTAGTTTATAGTTTAAATAGTCCTCACCCTTCATCCCTGAATTCTGGTCCGCGATCCGTGTCCCGGTCTCCAGGTTGTGGGGTGAAATTCAAAATTTTTTGGTTCAAAAACTGGTTTTTTGACCGAAACT
The DNA here is from genome assembly GCA_941918905.2 of Xestia sexstrigata. NCBI lineage: Eukaryota > Metazoa > Arthropoda > Insecta > Lepidoptera > Noctuidae > Xestia > Xestia sexstrigata. The sequence continues at coordinate 21,297,326 of OW799215.2, read as the reverse complement.
CAAAATTTTTGGTCGGCACCTAATAAGTTTTATTCCGAATATCGCTAGCCCGCGCGGAGACGCGTCTCTGGACACCTCGCCCGCGCCCCTAGCCCGAATAAAACATAACTTTTTCAAAAAAATAGTTTTTTCATACATTCCTGTTAGTACCCAAAATCCACCTAAGGGATTGAATTAAAAACACAAACGTTGATATCTTCGCTTCCAGACGTGCGATTTTGAAGCTGTTTTCAGCATTTTTAGACCAAACTAGGCCTCCGCCTACGTTCTGACCATATCGCACGCATTTACACGCGCGTCGGGACTTCATCCCTACTAACACTCAGGAATTTCCGAATTTTTCATAGTAAATTCTCAAAATTAATTGTTTTTCTAAATTCTTTTGCAAAAATAACGTTAGTTTATAGTTTAAATAGTCCTCACCCTTCATCCCTGAATTCTGGTCCGCGATCCGTGTCCCGGTCTCCAGGTTGTGGGGTGAAATTCAAAATTTTTTGGTTCAAAAACTGGTTTTTTGACCGAAACTCAAAATTTTTGGTCGGCACCTAATAAGTTTTATTCCGAATATCGCTAGCCCGCGCGGAGACGCGTCTCTGGACACCTCGCCCGCGCCCCTAGCCCGAATAAAACATAACTTTTTCAAAAAAATAGTTTTTTCATACATTCCTGTTAGTACCCAAAATCCACCTAAGGGATTGAATTAAAAACACAAACGTTGATATCTTCGCTTCCAGACGTGCGATTTTGAAGCTGTTTTCAGCATTTTTAGACCAAACTAGGCCTCCGCCTACGTTCTGACCATATCGCACGCATTTACACGCGCGTCGGGACTTCATCCCTACTAACACTCAGGAATTTCCGAATTTTTCATAGTAAATTCTCAAAATTAATTGTTTTTCTAAATTCTTTTGCAAAAATAACGTTAGTTTATAGTTTAAATAGTCCTCACCCTTCATCCCTGAATTCTGGTCCGCGATCCGTGTCCCGGTCTCCAGGTTGTGGGGTGAAATTCAAAATTTTTTGGTTCAAAAACTGGTTTTTTGACCGAAACTCAAAATTTTTGGTCGGCACCTAA